>JARQOD010003567.1:0-63423 GCA_033576555.1 Oophaga sylvatica
AAATGGCAGAGAAACATCAGGCTGCCGTAGAACAGGAGCAGAAGTGAATCTCTGCTTAAGTTCCTGAAACGCAGAGACTGCCTCAGGAGGCCAATTCACCACATCAGAACCCTTTCTGGTCAAATCAGTTAATGGTTTAACAATAACCGAGAAATTACCAATAAATTTACGATAAAAATTGGCAAAACCCAAAAATCTCTGAAGAGCCTTTAATGAAGTAGGTTGGACCCAATCACAGATGGCCTGAACCTTGACCGGGTCCATTTCAATAACAGATGGGGACAAAATGAATCCCAGAAATGAGATCTTCTGTACGCCAAAAAGACACTTTGATCCCTTCACATACAGAGCATTCTCTCTCAAAATCTGGAATACAGTTCGAACATGTTTCACATGAGAGTCCCAGTCATTAGAAAAAATCAAGATATCATCCAAATAAACAATCAGAAACTTGTCCACAAAATCCCTGAAAATGTCATTCATGAAGGACTGGAAGACGGAAGGAGCATTAGTGAGCCCAAAGGGCATCACTAGGTACTCAAAATGCCCTTCAGGGTATTGAATGCCGTCTTCCATTCATCCCCGTGCTTAATGCGAATAAGGTTATACGCCCCCCTGAGGTCAAGCTTGGTAAACCAAGTAGCGTTTTTCACCCTGGAAAACAGGTCAGAAATCAAGGGTAACGGGTATTGATATTTCACAGTATATTGTTCAAAAGACGATAATCAATACACGGCCTTAATGAACCATCTTTTTTGGCCACAAAGAAAAAACCGGCACCTAAGGGTGAAGAGGATGGTCTGATATGACCCTTCTCCAATGATTCCTTGATATAAGACCGCATAGCGTCATGTTCAGGTACAGACAAGTTAAAAAGGCGACCTTTAGGGAATTTACTACCCGGCACTAATTCAATAGCGCAGTCATAGCTCCTATGGGGAGGTAAGGATGCAGATTTACTTTCGCTAAACACATCAGAAAAATCAAACAAAAAGTCAGGAACATCCTGAGCCTGGGGGGAGGCAGAAAAAACAGGAGTGTTGGTATTAACACATTGGCAGCCCCAACTGGTTACAGACACAGATTTCCAATCCAAAACAGGATTATGAGACTGTAACCAAGGGAAACCCAGCACGATAATGTCATGCAGATTATATAGAACCAAAAATTTGCAGCACTCCTGGTGATCAGGTTCAACCCTCATTATCACCTGAGTAGAAAACTGGGGTTTATTCTCAGCCAAAGGGGTAGAATCGATCCCCAGTAGAGGAATAGACTTCTGTAGGGGTATCAAGGGAAACCCACAACGTTTAGCAAAATCATAATCCATCAGGTTAATAGCTGCTCCAGAATCAACGAAAGCCTGAGCAGAAAATGAGGACAGAGAGCATATCAGAGTGACAGTTAATAAAAACTTAGTCTGAACACTACCCAAGACAACTGAGCGTGCAAAATGTCTTCCCCGCTTAGGGCAGACTGAAATAGCATGAGAGGCATCACCACAGTAGAAACATAACCCATTGCGCTTTCGAAACTCATGACGCTGTGCCCCAGACACCACTCTATCACACTGCATGGGCTCAGCAGCTGGCTCACAAGGCAACACCACTCCACGCATACTTCTCCGCTCACGCAAACGTCTGTCAATTTGAATCGCTAATGACATAGAATCATTGAGACCAGAGGGGACAGGGAATCCCACCATAACATCCTTTACATTATCCGACAGACCCTTCCGGAAAAGGGCCGCCAAAGCGTCGTCATTCCATTTGGTCAGGACTGCCCACCTACGGAATCTCTGACAGTATAACTCAGCGTCATCAAGCCCCTGATTTAATGCCAACAAGGCTTTTTCAGCTTGATCAGTGACATTAGGCTCATCGTACAATAACCCCAAAGCCTGAAAAAATGCTTCAACATCACTCAAAACAGGATCCCCAGGTGTCAGGGAAAAAGCCCAATCCTGAGGATCGCCGCGCAGGAGAGAGATGATAATTTGAACCTGCTGCGCTGCGTTTCCTGAGGACTTAGATTTTAAGGCAAAAAACAATTTACAATTATTTTTGAAATTCTGAAACTTGGCTCGATCCCCTAAAAACAAATCTGGCATGGGAATCCTAGGTTCCACAACAGGCAACCTAGCAAGATATGCAGCAATACTCTGAACCTCAGTGGCAAGCTGATCCACACGGCCAGACTACTGTGCAAACTCCATTGAGAGAAAAGATCCTCCCCAGCACCCAGAGATACAGAGGGAAAAAAAAAAAAAAAAAATGCAACAAACAGAAAAATATCTCTGACAACTTTTCTTCCTTCAAAATATTTTTTCCCTTCTGTGAGTACCATACAATTTTTAAGGCCGGTGATACTGTTATATTACGGTAGCTGAGGAGTGCAGGTAAAAAGGAAATACACCAGAGCAGTTGGAATCTATGAGATTGCAGTACCCTGACTAACCACCACAACTAGAGGCAGCCGTGGAGCGTTCCTACGTTGGTCCTAGACGCCTCGTCACAGCCTGAGAAACTAACTACACCTAAAGATAGAAATAGGAAAGCTATCTGCCCCGGAGCAGAACCCCAAAGATAATAGAAAGCCCCCAAACATGTAATGGCGGTTAGACAAGAGGAAATACTGACACAGAAAGAAAATAGTATGAGCAAACGCTGGGGCCAAACTATCTAAATAGAAAAGGAAGGAAGGGTACTTACTGCAATCTCAGAAAACCCTGAAAAACACCAACTCTACTAATTTCAAAATCACCTGAGATCACACGACCTCTACCACCTAAATTAGTTCTTGGTGTAACAAAATCAAAACAGCAGCCACTGAAAGAAAACTGGAAAAAGCAAAAGTACAAAATACAGTGGCTGGACTAAACTGAGAGGGCAAAAGCCCCCGGAGGGGACCCTGGAGGCCCCCACAGAAGTGCAGGACAAAATGCAAAAATATAGCAAAAACACAAAAGAAGAAATTGTCTTATCTGATAGCAGGAGATGCAGACACGACACAGCAGGCTACAAGGGAAACTGGAAAGAAGGATTCAGACCAGAACAATTGATCACCGGCAACCCTGATGGGAAAATGACTCCCTTATATAAGACCAGTCAGTAACACCTGATTCCCAGTCCTCATAATCCTCACTAGTACCGCTTGTAACCACCAGAGGGAGCCTCTGCTCAGAACTCATCTCAAACCCATTCACAACAGTTGGCATCTGTAGTGTCAGGGGATGAGTGCAAGGTGGCGATCGAGGTGTCAACGAGTAGTGGTGGCATCTAGTGTCATGGGATGAGCGCAGGCAGGCGGTTGAGTTGAGGTGTCAGCAAGGAGCGGTTGAATCTGTGTCATGGGATTAGCATGGGGCAATGTCAGCGAGGAGCAGTGGCATCTGTAGTGTCAGGGGATGAAAGTGGGGTGGCGATCGAGGTGTCAACGAGTAGTTGTAGCATCTGTTGTGACACGGGATGAGCAAAGGCCGGCGGTTGAGGTGTCAGCAAGGAGCGGTGGCATCTGTGTCATGGGATGAGCGCGGGGCGGCGTCAGTGAGGAGCAGTGGCATCTGTAGTGTGAGGGGACGAGCGTAGGGTGACGGGTGTGGTGTCAGTGAGGAGCGGTGGCATCTGTAGTGTCAGGGGATGAGTGGGGAAGGTGGTTGAGGTGTCAGCGACAAGCGGTGGCATCTGTAGTGTCAGGGGATAAGCGCGGCATCAGCGAGGAGCAGTGGCATCTGTAGTGTGAGGGGACGAGCGCAGGGTGACGGGTGAGGTGTCAGCAAGGAGCCGTGGCATCTATAGTCTCAGGGGATGAGCGTGTGTGGCGAGTGAGGAGCGGTGACATCTGTAGTGTTAGAGGATGAGCGCAGGACGGAATGCGAGGTGTCAGCGAGGAGCGGTGGCATCTGTAGTGTGAGGAGACGAGCGCAGGGTGATGGGTAAGGTGTCAGCAAGGAGCCGTGGCATCTATAGTCTCAGGGGATGAGCGTGTGTGGCGAGTGAGGAGCGGTGACATCTGTAGTGTTAGAGGATGAGCGGGGACGATGCGAGGTGTCAGCGAGGAGCGGTGGCATCTGTAGTGTGAGGGGATGAGCGCAGGGTGATGGGTGAGTGTCAGCAAGAGCGTGGCAAGGGCCGTGGCATCTATAGTCTCAGGGATGAGCGTGTGTGGCGAGTGAGGAGCGGTGACATCTGTAGTGTTAAAGATGAGCGCGGGACGGAATGCGAGGTGTCAGCGAGGAGCGGTGCATCTGTAGTGTGAGGGGACGAGCGTAGGTGACGGGTGTGGTGTCAGTGAGGAGCGGTGGCATCTGTAGTGTCAGGGGATGAGTGGGGAAGGTGGTTGAGGTGTCAGCGACGAGCGGTGGCATCTGTAGTGTCAGGGGATAAGCGCGGCATCAGCGAGGAGCAGTGGCATCTGTAGTGTGAGGGGACGAGCGCAGGGTGACGGGTGAGGTGTCAGCAAGGAGCCGTGGCATCTATAGTCTCAGGGGATGAGCGTGTGTGGCGAGTGAGGAGCGGTGACATCTGTAGTGTTAGAGGATGAGCGCAGGACGGAATGCGAGGTGTCAGCGAGGAGCGGTGGCATCTGTAGTGTGAGGAGACGAGCGCAGGGTGATGGGTAAGGTGTCAGCAAGGAGCCGTGGCATCTATAGTCTCAGGGGATGAGCGTGTGTGGCGAGTGAGGAGCGGTGACATCTGTAGTGTTAGAGGATGAGCGTGGGACGGAATGCGAGGTGTCAGCGAGGAGCGGTGGCATCTGTAGTGTGAGGGGACGAGCGCAGGGTGATGGGTGAGGTGTCAGCAAGGAGCCGTGGCAAGGAGCCGTGGCATCTATAGTCTCAGGGGATGAGCGTGTGTGGCGAGTGAGGAGCGGTGACATCTGTAGTGTTAAAGGATGAGCGCGGGACGGAATGCGAGGTGTCAGCGAGGAGCGGTGGCATCTGTAGTGTGAGGGGACGAGCGTAGGGTGACGGGTGTGGTGTCAGTGACGAGCGGTGGCATCTGTAGTGTCAGGGGATGAGTGGGGAAGGTGGTTGAGGTGTCAGCGACGAGCGGTGGCATCTGTAGTGTCAGGGGATAAGCGCGGCATCAGCGAGGAGCAGTGGCATCTGTAGTGTGAGGGGACGAGCGCAGGGTGACGGGTGAGGTGTCAGCAAGGAGCCGTGGCATCTATAGTCTCAGGGGATGAGCGTGTGTGGCGAGTGAGGAGCGGTGACATCTGTAGTGTTAGAGGATGAGCGCAGGACGGAATGCGAGGTGTCAGCGAGGAGCGGTGGCATCTGTAGTGTGAGGAGACGAGCGCAGGGTGATGGGTAAGGTGTCAGCAAGGAGCCGTGGCATCTATAGTCTCAGGGGATGAGCGTGTGTGGCGAGTGAGGAGCGGTGACATCTGTAGTGTTAGAGGATGAGCGTGGGACGGAATGCGAGGTGTCAGCGAGGAGCGGTGGCATCTGTAGTGTGAGGGGACGAGCGCAGGGTGATGGGTGAGGTGTCAGCAAGGAGCCGTGGCAAGGAGCCGTGGCATCTATAGTCTCAGGGGATGAGCGTGTGTGGCGAGTGAGGAGCGGTGACATCTGTAGTGTTAAAGGATGAGCGCGGGACGGAATGCGAGGTGTCAGCGAGGAGCGGTGGCATCTGTAGTGCCAGATGGGCGTGGGTGGCAGGCGAGGTGTCAGCGAGGAGCGGTGACATCTGTAGTGTCAGGGGATGAGCGCGAGTGGCGGGCGAGATGTCAGCGAGGTCACGGCACGGCACACTTCTCTATGAACGTCAGATTTTCATACATTTATAAGTCAGGTTTCAGAAAACGCATCTGACCCCAAAAAGTCCAAAATGTGCGACAAAATAACTGGCCTGAGCGACCTCCAATAGAATCCATTTTATAAATACCCCAAAAACTGCGGCGTGTGAATGCTGCCGTACATGTGAGCACAGCGGCCAACAGAAAAATCAGAAACCGGAGCTTTAAAGGTGCCTCCGACAACATGGAAACGGGGCCCTTACACCTCCTAAAAGAGCCCCAGATGCAGCCATCACTGCTGGGGGCAACGTGTATCACCACAGAAGCACTTTATCCTCCAATTGGCACCCTGGGAATGATATTAAGGGGCCACCTCACCGTCATACAGGGGCCATACCACTTGACACACAGGGGCCGCCCCACCTAATATCGAGGAGCCGCCCCACAGGGGCCACTCCACCTGACGCCCTGGGGCCACCACATCTGACACACAGGTGTTTCACCTGATATTAAGGGGCCACCCCACCGTCACATATCGGCCACTCCACCCGACACACAGGGGCCATCCCACCTGATATTGAGGGGTCACTGCACCTGACACAGACGGGCTACCCTATCTGACACACAGGGGGAGCCCTACCTGATATTGAGGGGTCACTGCACCTGACACAGACGGGCTACCCCACCTGACACACAGGGGGCGCCCTACCTGATATTAAGGTGTCACTCCATCTGACACAAGAGGGGCTACCCCACCTAATGCACAGGGCCCTCTCTACCTAACATACAGGGGACCACCCCACGTGAAACATAGGGGCCACTCCACCTGACACAGAGGGGCCCCACATCCTGTAGGTCAGGTCTGCGCTGTGTCCTATGAAGACCCCAGCCTGGAGAGCGCTGTTCTGCTGGAGAATTTAGGTCTCATTACAGGGCCGCACTATAATGACGGTTATTACAGGCGGAGAACATTGCTGCCGCACAGGGAACGAGCCGGAGGCAGAACCGGCGGCCGCCAGCACTGACCCAGACTGATCCCAGCTGACATCTCCCAAGGGCAGAGGAAATGATAATAGTTCTATTACTGAGTATTACCTAGATCACGGCCGCTGATGTGAAGCTGCATCCTCACATCTGCTGGCAATATGTCCGGTGAGACAGACTCTGGATGGCATATAACAGATCTGAAGTGAGCAGAATTGTGAATGCAGCTCTGGAGCACTAGTGAGAATTATACAGGCTGTGCACACAGAGGGGAACCTTGGACACGGAGGGGCGGCCGGGGACGGCTCAGAGAGGGGAGCCAGGGACGGTGAATGGATGAGTGGTTGGGTACGGCTCAGAGAGGGGAGACAGGGACGGTGGAGGGGTGGCGGGGACGGCTCAGAGAGGGGAGCCAGGGACAGTGAATGGATGAGTGGTTGGGTACGACTCAGAGAGGAGAGACAGGGACAGCACACGGAGGGGCGGCCGGGAAGGCTCACGGATGGATGGCTCAGAGAGGGGAGCCAGTTAAGGCTCACGGAGGAGTGGTCGGGGACATTTCAGAGAGGGGAGCCAGGGACGACGAACGGAAGGGAAGCCAAGGATGGCTCAGAGAGGGGAGCCAGTGAAAGCACATGGAGGGGCATCCGGGGATGGCTCAGAGAGGGGAGCCAGGGAAGGCTCACAGAGGGGTGGTTGGGGACATTTCAGAGAGGGGAGCCAGGGAAGGCTCACGGAGGGGCGGCCGGGGATGGCTCAAGAGGGGAGCCAGGGAAGGCTCACAGAGGGGGCTGGGGATGGCTCAGAGAGGGGAGCCAGGGAAGGCTCACGGAGGGGCGGCCGGGATGGCTCAGAGAGGGGAGCCAGGGAAGGCTCACAGAGGGGTGGCTGGGGACATTTCAGAGAGGGGAGCCAGGGAAGGCTCAC
This sequence comes from Oophaga sylvatica, assembly GCA_033576555.1. Classification (NCBI taxonomy): domain Eukaryota; kingdom Metazoa; phylum Chordata; class Amphibia; order Anura; family Dendrobatidae; genus Oophaga; species Oophaga sylvatica. The sequence goes on from JARQOD010003567.1 coordinate 7,651, forward strand.
GGAGGGGCAGCCGGGGATGGCTCAGAGAGGGGAGCCAGGGAAGGCTCACAGAGGGGTGGTTGGGGACATTTCAGAGAGGGGAGCCAGGGAAGGCTCACGGAGGGCAGCCGGGATGGCTCAGAGAGGGGAGCCGGAAGGCTCACAGAGGGGGCTGGGATGGCTCAGAGAGGGGAGCCAGGGAAGGCTCACAGAGGGGTGGTTGGGGACATTTCAGAGAGGGGAGCCAGGGAAGGCTCACGGAGGGGCGGCCGGGGATGGCTCAGAGAGGGGAGCCAGGGAAGGCTCACAGAGGGGTGGTTGGGGACATTTCAGAGAGGGGAGCCAGGGAAGGCTCACGGAGGGGCGGCCGGGGATGGCTCAGAGAGGGGAGCCAGGGAAGGCTCACAGAGGGGTGGCTGGGGATGGCTCAGAGAGGGGAGCCAGGGAAGGCTCACAGAGGGGTGGTTGGGGACATTTCAGAGAGGGGAGCCAGGGAAGGCTCACGGAGGGGCGGCCGGGGATGGCTCAGAGAGGGGAGCCAGGGAAGGCTCACAGAGGGGTGGCTGGGGATGGCTCAGAGAGGGGAGCCAGGAAGGCTCACAGAGGGGTGGTTGGGACATTTCAGAGAGGGAGCCAGGAAGGCTCACGGAGGGGCGGCCGGGGATGGCTCAGAGAGGGGAGCCAGGGAAGGCTCACGGAGGGGCGGCCGGGGATGGCTCAGAGAGGGGAGCCAGGGAAGGCTCACAGAGGGGTGGTTGGGGACATTTCAGAGAGGGGAGCCAGGGAAGGCTCACAGAGGGGTGGTTGGGGACATTTCAGAGAGGGGAGCCAGGGAAGGCTCACGGAGGGGCGGCCGGGGATGGCTCAGAGAGGGGAGCCAGGGAAGGCTCACAGAGGGGTGGCTGGGGATGGCTCAGAGAGGGGAGCCAGGGAAGGCTCACAGAGGGGTGGCTGGGGATGGCTCAGAGAGGGGAGCCAGGGAAATTTCAGAGAGGGGAGCCAGGGAAGGCTCACGGAGGGGTGGTTGGGGACATTTCAGAGGAAACTGACCGTTTTTTTTCCCAGCAAGTGAGTATGAGCCCCAACAATGAAAATCCTCAGTTTTCTCCTGATTCTGCGATTTCAGTTTTCATTTGCTGCTACACTGAATTACTGCATAAAAGATTCAGGACTTTGAACGATGCAGAATATTTTGTGCCAATTTTCTGATCTTTGTTTAGAGGAAACGTAGTAACAATTGTAACAAGTAAAACGTCCAATCACTATTGTGGATTATCCAGCTACAGAAATTGCCCCGCATTCAGTGATGACTCGGTCTCCGGCATCGGATCATCTCTTACAATCATCCGCAGTCATCTGCAGCATTGATGGACTCCATTGTCCTTGATATCATTCCTCCATAGCGGCAATCTCTTGGTGACCGCGCTCATTGCTCCGCAGTTTGGTGGCAGAAAGTCTATATAAGAAATTAATCTTTAACCCCTTCACAACCTTAGGGTTTTCCGCTTTTTTGCTCCTTTTCGTCCCAGAGACGCATCTTTTTAATTTTTCCGTCAATACAGCCATGTGAGGGCTTGTTTTTTGCGGGACGAGTTGTACTTTTGAACGACCCCATCGGTTTTACCATATTGCACGCTTATTTCAAATGAGGAATTGGTGGCAGCATACTGTACTGTGCTAGTGAGGAAGTCTGACAGTGACGGCCGGGAGGTTTATATATATATCCCCAACCTGGACTAGTGATATATATCTCCCCTCACTGGGAGCGCCTCAATAACTCGTACCTATAAGGGAAGCCCTTTCGGCGACCATTTGCCCTCGGTGCAGTTCCCTGACTGACCTGTGGCAAGTGGTGGCGCCAGAGAGTCGACCCTGCTGGGTCCTTCTCTCCCCTCCCCTGAGGTGAGCGAAGTAACACCTCCTTCCCCTGTGAGATCCCTTACAGCTTCCTTTGCTTCAATCAGCCTTGGACATTTATCAATGAGACACTTGATGCTTTTGCATTTTATCCATTGACTTTATAAAGTTCTTCATTAAGCTCAACATGATCGGCAATGGTGGTAACACAATCCTATGTGGGTGAACGAGTGTTGGTTGCTGGACATCTTTACACTTTCTTGGCATTGTAGCAACTATACCACTCACACAGAAAGCTACGAGATTCCACTGCTGTGCGAACTAAGAGCTCAGCCTTACTGCATAGCCGGAACCTAAGAGCTCAGCCTTACTGCTATAGCCGGGAACCTAAGAGCTAAGCCTTACTGCTGTAGCCAGGAACCTAAGAGCTCAGCCTTACTGCTATAGCCGGGAACCTAAGAGCTCAGCCTTACTGCTATAACCGGGAACCAAAGAGCTCAGCCTTACTGCTATAGCCGGGAACCTAAGAGTTCAGTCTTACTGCTGTAGCCGGGAACCTAAGAGCTCAGCCTTACTGCTGTAGCCGGAACCTAAGAGCTCAGCCTTACTGCTATAGCCGGGAACCTAAGAGCTCAGCCTTACTGCTGTAGCCAGGAACCTAAGAGCTCAGCCTTACTGCTGTAGCCGGGAACATAAGAGCTAAGCCTTACTGATGTAGCTAGGAACCTAAGAGCTCAGCCTTACTGCTATAGCCAGGAACCTAAGAGCTCAGCCTTACTGCTATAGCCAGGAACCTAAGAGCTCAGCCTTACTGCTATAGCCGGGAACCTAAGAGCTAAGCCTTACTGCTGTAGCCGGGAACCTAAGAGCTCAGCCTTACTGCTATAGCCAGGAACCTAAGAGCTCAGCCTTACTGCTATAGCCGGGAACCTAAGAGCTCAGCCTTACTGCTATAGCCGGGAACCAAAGAGCTCAGCCTTACTGCTATAACCGGGAACCTAAGAGTTCAGTCTTACTGCTGTAGCCGGGAACCTAAGAGCTCAGCCTTACTGCTGTAGCCAGGAACCTAAGAGCTCAGCCTTACTGCTATAGCCGGGAACCTAAGAGCTCAGCCTTATGCTGTAGCCAGGAACCTAAGAGCTCTGCCTTACTGCTGTAGCCGGGAACGTAAGAGCTCAGCCTTACTCTTGGCAGATCTAAATCTCTAACAAGATCCTTTAAGTCACTTTGTGTTAAATGGTGTGGTTCAGTTGATGTTGCTGATAGAAAGTCATAGAATCCTAGAATGGTAGAGTTGGAAGGGACGTGTTCAACCCCCTGCTCAATGCAGGAGTCGCTAAACCATCTCAAACAGATGTCTATCCAGCCTCTGAAGACTTCCATTGAAGGAGAACTCACCACCTCTTTTGGCCGCCTGTTCCACTCACTGATCATCCTCACTGTCAGCCTTCTAATATCTAATCTGTGTCTCCTCCCATTCAGTTTCATCCCATTGCTTCTCGTGTTTTCATGTGCAAATGAGAATAAAGATGATCCTTCTACAATGTGACAGCCCTTCAGATATTTGTAGACAACTATAAAGTCTCCTCTCTGTTTTCTTTTTTGAAGCTAAACATTCCCAGATCCTGTAACCGTTCCTCATAGGACATGGTTTGCAGACCGGTCACCATTCTGGTCGCTCTTCTCTGAACTTGCTCCAGTTTGTTGATGTCTTTTTTAAAATGTGGCACCCAGAACTGGACACAGTATCCAGATGAGGTCTGACCAAAGAGGAGTAGAGGGCAATAATGACCTCACGTGATCTAGACTGTATGCTTCTGTTAATACATCCTAGAATTGTATTTGCCATTTTTGCTGCTGCATCACACTGTTGACTCATGTGTAGCCTGTGATCTATTAGTATACCCAAGTCTTTTTCACAAGTGCTGTTGCTTAGTTCTATTCCTCCCCTTCAGTAGATGCAAGTCTGGGTCGTTCTTCTGTATGTGGTACTGGGCGTATTGCAGATGTAAAGTTTGAATATTGTAAAGTTCAATTCTTCTTCCGCGAAATTCCTTTCCTAATGGGAGGAACTATGCAGAAATAGCAATTGGCAGTGTGATCGGTTGGCTCTCTACAGATCACTGGGGCTTCAAAAGGCCTACATTGGCTCTTGCCATGCAACCACTGTGTAAAATGTGAAGCACACAGTCATAGAAAAATTAAAATCTCCAGAGGGAGTTAGAGCTGACAATCTAAACCTCTTTTGGATAATAAAACCACATTTGACATATGGGGTGAAATAAATTAGTGGTAGGTAAGATGTGACAAAACTAATTAAAACTCCTTTTGAAGCCCAGACTCCCTGCTGTAGACAGGTAATTAAAATAGGATATCTACTATGGGAAGAAGTCATAAAGACTGAGATTTCTAGATTTGAGAGGACAGGAAGCAAAATCTTACATCTTTGAAAGTAGCATGGTGGCTCGGTGGTTAGCACTGCAGCCTTGCAGTGCTGGGGTCCTGGATTCAAATCCCACCAAGTAGGGAGTAATAGGGAGTCTAGATTGTGAACCCAAATGGGGACAGTGCCAATAATGTTGTAAAGTGCTGTGGAATTAATCGCACTATATAAGTGAGTAAAATAAATAAAATATTGTTCTCTTCAGAGGAAACTGGACATCTGCAACTAGACACTTAAGCACTGGTGGAAAGTTATGAATATTGGGGTTTGTATAGAGCCAATATTGATGGGATACACATTCTCAACTTCAGGACTAATAGGGGAAGAATATGCATGTTTTTTCATAACTGTGAGACACGCCAATCAGGCCCAAATTAATAGTGGCTAGATAGCGGACAACAGCAAAGTTTTTATATATGAAAAAATAAATTTACGTTAAAAAAATGTATGTCAATATTGAACATCTGTGACCGTCAGGAGCAACGACACCGTGAATCTTGGGGATTTCATAAAATCATGAAGGACTGAGAACATCCTACAAACAGACCCACGTGAGATCATCAAGGGGAGGTAACTTAGGTGCTGATTAAAAGCACAAGGCAAATTATGATCGGAGTTTAATGCCGAAAGATACATCGCCGTGTAGGCATGATCCTCGTTTACAGATGTTCTGATGGATTGCTTCCATCCGCTAAGCTCTCAAGCTATTGCAGTGACATCAGGTTTAGTTATTTTCTTTTGTTCATCCTTTTATGTAATTGTATATCCTGTATTGATTATTCCTTTGGAACATCTTTGTATATTTTTTATAAACTCTACCCATCATTCTGGATTAAATATAAAATTTAATAGTTCTGTTGATGATTTTTGTGTGATTATGTTGACAGCACATTCAACTCTGTACAGAACAAAGTATTCAATGAGAATATTTCATTCATTCAGATCTGGGATGTGTTATTGAAGTGTTCCCTTTATTTTTTTGAGCAGTGTATATTCCATGTCTTGGAACGGGAGAAGTGCATGTACCACATGCTCACGGCGAGTTCCCCAATATCCGGCCTCGTAGTGGACACAGCCACGACCTCCTCTGTTAATCGTTGGTCCATTTCATAATTGTCTTGATGATATGGGGCAGCAGAGGGCTGTTTGTGACCCTGGCTGTGATCCTGGACATTCATCTATTGCAGCGGGTGTGGAGCCCACCTCTTGTCCTGATCGCCTGTTCTGCAGCCAGGTTGCAGGCTTTCCTTATAATGAAAAAAGGCTTAAGCACTCAACTTAAAAAGGTTTATTAGTAGTATCTCCAAACGTTTCGGTCAGAAAAGACCTTCATCAGTGACTACTTATTTTTATATAGAAGATTGTCTCCTAAAAAGGGGAGAGGTGTGTGCCCCAAGGAAAGTGTGCTGCTTAAAGACAAACGTAGCTTATAAGAATGCTCAGTAGAAATATCCAGTGACTAAGCTTGCGGTATCCACCGCTATGTAGACTGGAGCTCTGCCAGGACGCTGTCTGAGCCTGCTGATTTGATTTCCATGAGTATGTGGGGCGGAAGTCCGCTACGTTTGTCTTTAAGCAGCACACTTTCCTTGGGGCACGCACCTCTCCCCTTTTTAGGAGACAATCTTCTATATAAAAATAAGTAGTCACTGATGAAGGTCTTTTCTGACCGAAACGTTTGGAGATACTACTAATAAACCTTTTAAGTTGAGTGCTTAAGCCTTTTTTCATTATTAGTACCCGGTGTGGGAACCTAGACTTTAAAGCACCAGTTTCATTCAGGTTGTGCTCACGGTTTTCTTTCGCAGGCTTTCCTTATGGCCGGCAAGTTTCGCCTTTGTGATGCTGAAGCGACTTCTCCACATATGTAGCAAAAACTCTCCGCTTTATTAATGCAAGAACGAGGCAGATCTAAAAAACACAGAGAAACATGTCACTAACCCTGTATCCGTCACCCATGTACAGGAGCAGGTGACGGCACTGTGATTAGGAGGACGTCATTGGAGCGAGATGGAGTTTTCTGATTGGTCGCCCTGAGATCGAATACTGAAGGCTCCACAGACTGAACAGATGAAGTAATGGAGGAGGAAACAATAGACACAATGTTTCTAGAAGCTCCATGAGCGGTGTCAGCAGTGACCACAGCTGCCTCCGGGACATTACACAGAGCAGCACGTTGTGATCCGGTGTGTAGAGCAGCGTTACCTGTGACGCAGAGGATGGGGGTAGTAGTGCAGGAAGTAACACCACCACCGTCCTGCCGCATCATCTGGAGACAAGTCCCAACCCGAGAACACACGGTGCTGGAAGCAGGCAGAACTTCCCATGGCGGGTGCGCGTCCCCCCGATGACTTCACCAATAGTGATGAGCCAGAGACCCCAGAACCGCGGACGCCCGTCCCAGGCCACCATCGCCCCATGTGCCAGACATTACATAAACGGATCCTGACAGGCTGAGAAGCTGAGTATTAATGGCGTCTAATTAACAAGACGAAAACCGCAGATCAGATCCGGGACGTCAGGAGCAATTAACCAGCGGCTGACAAGCCGGGGCCCGCCGGACGAGGGGCCCATCCCCCAACACTAGGAATCACACAGCCAACTCCACAGGGCCGCCGCTGACAACCTGCCGTGTATGTGTGAGTGTCAGCCGTCCTCCATGCAGAGCGAGCACCGGCAGGTGGTGGATGCTCACCGCCGGGGTTCCGTGGGGGGCTGGACATCACCTGCATACAGCCGAGGCCGTCTGGCACTTGTGGTGCTCGGCTGCAATCTCTTCTGCCAGAGACAATTACATTAGTGTGAGATGAATTGTGCTGTCAGGTCCTGACAAAGAGCGGCCGCACCAGACCGCGGCACAGAGACGCCGAGCGCTAAACAACTCATTACAGTGCCGCCACGGCCAGTAATGACAAGTGACAAATGGCACCCACTGCCGCGGGCAGCGCCACCAGTCACACCGCGTCATTACTACCACCGGAGACAGCGGGAAACGGGGGCCGTCGAGAGATATCAACGGTAATGAGCGAGGAACCAAGATGGAGAGCGAGAGGAGGCGCCACCAGTCACACCGCGTCATTACTACCACCGGAGACAGCGGGAAACGGGGGCCGCCGAGAGATATCACCAGTAATGAGGAGCGAGGCGCCAAGATGGAGAGCGAGAGGAGGCGCCACCAGTCACACCGTGTCATTACTACCACCGGAGACAGTGGGAAACGGGGGCCGCCGAGAGATAACATCACCGGTAATGAGGAGCGAGGCGCCAAGATGGAGCATGAGAGGAGGCACCACCAGTCACACCGCGTCATTACTACCACCGGAGACAGCGGGAAACGGGGGCCGCCGAGAGATATCACCGGTAATGAGGAGCGAGGCGCCAAGATGGAGAGTGAGAGGAGGCGCCACCAGTCACACCGTGTCATTACTACCACCGGAGACAACGGGAAACGGGGGCCGCCGAGAGATAACATCACTGGTAATGAGGAGCGAGGCGCCAAGATGGAGCATGAGGAGGCACCACCAGTCACACCGTGTCATTACTACCACCGGAGACAGTGGGAAACGGGGGCCGCCGAGAGATAACATCACCGGTAATGAGGAGCGAGGCGCCAAGATGGAGCATGAGAGGAGGCACCACCAGTCACACCGCGTCATTACTACCACCGGAGACAGCGGGAAACGGGGGCCGCCGAGAGATATCACCGGTAATGAGGAGCGAGGCGCCAAGATGGAGAGCGAGAGGAGGCGCCACCAGTGACACCGTGTCATTACTACCACCGGAGACAGTGGGAAACGGGGGCCGCCGAGAGATAACATCACTGGTAATGAGGAGCGAGGCGCCAAGATGGAGCATGAGGAGGCACCACCAGTCACACCGCGTCATTACTACCACCAGAGACAGTGGGAAACGGGGGGCCGCGGAGAGATATCACCGGTAATGAGGAGCGAGGCGCCAAGATGGAGCATGAGAGGAGGCGCCACCAGTCACACCGCGTCATTACTACCACCGGAGACAGCGGGAAACGGGGGCCGCCGAGAGATATCACCGGTAATGAGGAGCGAGGCGCCAAGATGGAGAGCGAGAGGAGGCGCCACCAGTGACACCGTGTCATTACTACCACCGGAGACAGTGGGAAACGGGGGCCGCCGAGAGATAACATCACCGGTAATGAGGAGCGAGGCGCCAAGATGGAGCATGAGAGGAGGCACCACCAGTCACACCGCGTCATTACTACCACCAGAGACAGTGGGAAACGGGGGGCCGCGGAGAGATATCACCGGTAATGAGGAGCGAGGCGCCAAGATGGAGCATGAGAGGAGGCGCCACCAGTCACACCGCGTCATTACTACCACCGGAGACAGCGGGAAACGGGGGCCGCCGAGAGATATCACCGGTAATGAGGAGCGAGGCGCCAAGATGGAGAGCGAGAGGAGGCGCCACCAGTCACACCGTGTCATTACTACCACCGGAGACAGTGGGAAACGGGGGCCGCCGAGAGATAACATCACCGGTAATGAGGAGCGAGGCGCCAAGATGGAGCATGAGAGGAGGCACCACCAGTCACAACCGCGTCATTACTACCACCAGAGACAGTGGGAAACGGGGGGCCGCGGAGAGATATCACCGGTAATGAGGAGCGAGGTGCCAAGATGGAGCATGAGAGGAGGCGCCACCAGTCACACCGCGTCATTACTACCACCGGAGACAGCGGGAAACGGGGGCCGCCGAGAGATATCACCGGTAATGAGGAGCGAGGCGCCAAGATGGAGCATGAGAGGAGGCACCACCAGTCACACCGCGTCATTACTACCACCGGAGACAGCGGGAAACGGGGGCCGCCGAGAGATATCACCGGTAATGAGGAGCGAGGCGCCAAGATGGAGAGCGAGAGGAGGCGCCACCAGTGACACCGTGTCATTACTACCACCGGAGACAGTGGGAAACGGGGGCCGCCGAGAGATAACATCACTGGTAATGAGGAGCGAGGCGCCAAGATGGAGCATGAGGAGGCACCACCAGTCACACCGCGTCATTACTACCACCAGAGACAGTGGGAAACGGGGGGCCGCGGAGAGATATCACCGGTAATGAGGAGCGAGGCGCCAAGATGGAGCATGAGAGGAGGCGCCACCAGTCACACCGCGTCATTACTACCACCGGAGACAGCGGGAAACGGGGGCCGCCGAGAGATATCACCGGTAATGAGGAGCGAGGCGCCAAGATGGAGAGCGAGAGGAGGCGCCACCAGTGACACCGTGTCATTACTACCACCGGAGACAGTGGGAAACGGGGGCCGCCGAGAGATAACATCACCGGTAATGAGGAGCGAGGCGCCAAGATGGAGCATGAGAGGAGGCACCACCAGTCACACCGCGTCATTACTACCACCAGAGACAGTGGGAAACGGGGGGCCGCGGAGAGATATCACCGGTAATGAGGAGCGAGGCGCCAAGATGGAGCATGAGAGGAGGCGCCACCAGTCACACCGCGTCATTACTACCACCGGAGACAGCGGGAAACGGGGGCCGCCGAGAGATATCACCGGTAATGAGGAGCGAGGCGCCAAGATGGAGAGCGAGAGAGAGGCGCCACCAGTCACACCGTGTCATTACTACCACCGGAGACAGTGGAAACGGGGGCCGCCGAGAGATAACATCACCGGTAATGAGGAGCGAGGCGCCAAGATGGAGCATGAGAGGAGGCACCACCAGTCACACCGCGTCATTACTACCACCAGAGACAGTGGGAAACGGGGGGCCGCGGAGAGATATCACCGGTAATGAGGAGCGAGGTGCCAAGATGGAGCATGAGAGGAGGCGCCACCAGTCACACCGCGTCATTACTACCACCGGAGACAGCGGGAAACGGGGGCCGCCGAGAGATATCACCGGTAATGAGGAGCGAGGCGCCAAGATGGAGAGCGAGAGGAGGCGCCACCAGTCACACCGTGTCATTACTACCACCGGAGACAGTGGGAAACGGGGGCCGCCGAGAGATAACATCACCGGTAATGAGGAGCGAGGCGCCAAGATGGAGCATGAGAGGAGGCGCCACAAGTCACACCGCGTCATTACTACCACCAGAGACAGTGGGAAACGGGGGCCGCCGAGAGATATCACCGGTAATGAGGAGCGAGGCGCCAAGATGGAGCATGAGAGGAGGCACCACGTCACACCGCGTCATTACTACCACCAGAGACAGTGGGAAACGGGGGCCGCCGAGAGATATCACCAGTAATGAGGAGCGAGGCGCCAAGATGGTGTCACGACGTATAACAGATATATTCTATGATAGTAACATATATCTAATGTGACATCATTCTATATTACCTATAATAGAAAATATCAACATGTATACATAGTATCTGCCAGCAATGTCTTACCTGACATAATATCCTATGTATTGTGGGTCTATACTGTGTACGTGTCACGCTGTCTCAGGATAGAGGTGGACCGGGGTCTATGCTGACCCTGAACTGGGGTCCTGACTAGTCCCTCTACCTGGAGGTACTGTTAATGGTACAGAGGTCCAGGCCCCCAGCGTAACCCTGTCTCCTGTAGATCCCTGACCACTGTAATCTAGTCCTGAGAAGGACCCTGATTACCACCACAGGGAATGGGCAGATCACAGCTTACACACAGTCTAAGATAAACAAGACAGACAAGGGGTAAAGAAAACACTGCCATGCATACAAAACTTCCACTACAGAGGAACACAAAAGGTTAAGGAGATAAACAATAAGCGAGGAGAGGATAAACCACAACAGGCACTCTTAGCTTAAGTCTTCTCAGAAACGATCCGCTCTGCTGGTCTGAATGAATGCTTTCACCGACAACTTCCCCAGCAGACCAGCAGGTATAAGAAGGAAGCTAATTAACAAAACATCAATCGCAGCTGGGCGAGGCTGGTCAGTCCAGCACCGAGAGAGAAAGAATTAACTCCCTCAGTGCCGAAAAACACCCAGCACCAGAAACTCAGCTGTGCGAAGTCAGGGTGTGCAATCGCGACGATCTTCGCCGCGACACACCCGTGACAGTACCCCCCCTTCTACGAGGGGCCTCTGGACCCTCAGGGCCAGGTCTATCTGGGTGAGTAGTGTGGAAAGCCCGAACCAATCGGTCTGCGTTAATATCCGACGCAGAAACCCACATCCTCTCCTCTGGACCATACCCCCTCCAATGAACAAGGTACTGAAGGGACCGGCGATTCAGACGTGAGTCAATGATCTTCGATACCTGAAACTCCAAATTACCATTGACCACCACAGGAGGAGGAGGTAGAGGTGACGGTATAACTGGTGCCACGTACCTCTTAAGCAACGATTTGTGGAACACATTGTGGATTTTAAACGTAGGAGGGAGGTCAAGACGGAATGCCACCGGATTAATTATTGAACTGATCCTGTATGGCCCGATGAATCTGGGACCGAGTTTCCAGGAGGGAATCTTAAGTTTTATATTCTTGGTAGACAACCATACCAGATCGTTCACACTTAGGTCCGGACCAGACACTCTCCTCCTATCAGCCATACGTTTGTATCGGTTCCCCATAGTGCTCAGATTATTAAGCACTCCTCTCCACACTGAAGCAAGTGACGACGAAAATCGTTCCTCCTCAGGAACCCCAGAAGAGCCCCCCCCCATTGAAAGTACAAAACTGGGGGTGAAAACCATATGCCCCAAAAAACGGGGACTTACCAGTGGACTCGCTCCGCCTATTGTTAAGAGCGAACTCTGCCAGAGGCAAGAAAGAAGACCAGTCCTCTTGGTTCTCTGAGACAAAACACCGGAGATATGTCTCTAAGCTCTGATTCAGACGCTCTGTCTGACCATTGGTCTGCGGGTGAAAAGCCGATGAAAATGACAACTGCATCCCCCGACGTAAACAAAATGCCTTCCAGAATTTGGACACAAACTGAGACCCCCGATCCGACACCACATCGGAAGGCAACCCGTGAAGTCTCACAATCTCCCCAATGAACACCTGCGCCAGAGTTTTAGCATTAGGAAGAGCAGGAAGAGCAATAAAATGTGCCATTTTGCTGAACCTGTCAACAACCACCAGTATGACAGTTTACCTGAAGACGGAGGGAGGTCCGTAATGAAGTCCATAGACAGATGGGTCCATGGACGCTCCGGGATTTTCAACGGTAAAAGGGCCCCAGACGGACGGGTATGTGGGGTCTTAGAGCGCGCACAAACCCCACAGGACGCGACAAAAGTTACCACCTCTTTATTTAAGTTAGGCCACCAAAACCGGCGAGAAAGGAGATCTACAGTTGCTTTACTCCCTGGGTGTCCTGCCAAAGCAGAATTATGATGTGCCTCGATAACCTTTTGTCTTAACTGATCTGGAACAAAGTTTCCCTGGAGGTCCTACAGGGGCGTCCCCCTGAGCCTCCAATACCTCCTCCTCAAGCTCAGAGCATACAGCCGACACCACAACTCCCTCCTGAAGAATAGGAACCGGGTCATCCGTCTTCCCGGCCCCCGGGAAACTACGAGATAAGGCATCAGCCTTTACATTTTTTGACCCAGGAGATATGTGACGACAAAATTAAACCTGGTAAAAAACAACGACCATCTAGCTTGTCTGGAATTCAGACGTTTTGCAGACTCTAAATACAGCAGGTTCTTGTGATCAGTAATGACGGTGACCGGGTGGACTGCCCCCTCCAAAAAATGACGCCACTCTTCAAAAGCCAACTTAATGGCCAAGAGTTCCCTATTGCCAACATCATAATTCCTCTCGGCGGACGACAATTTTTTAGAGAAGAAAGCGCACGGATGCCATTTACCAGGGGACGGACCTTGAGATAATACCGCACCCACTCCTACGTCAGATGCGTCTACCTCCACAATGAACGGTTGTGATGCATCAGGTTGGATGAGTATGGGTGCTGAAGCAAAACATTTTTTCAAGGAGGAAAATGCTTGACAAGCTTTGTCAGACCACCTAGAAAAATCCGTCCCTTTTTTTGTCATGTCAGTGAGAGGTTTGACAACGGATGAGAAATTACGAATAAATCTCCGGTAGTAGTTAGCAAACCCCAGGAAACGCTGCAGTGCTTTAAGATCCTCTGGCCGATCCCACTCAAGCACAGCCTTCACTTTCCCAGGGTCCATACGGAAACCAGAAGCTGACACCAGAAATCCTAAAAACTGAAGTTCCTGTACGGCGAATACACACTTCTCCCATTTGGCGTACAGTTTATTGTCTCGCAAGATCTGCAACACTTGTCTCACATGCTCCTGATGAGACACAAGATCCGGCGAGTAAATTAAGATGTCATCTAGATAAATGACAACAAACTGTCCCACTAGGTGGCGAAAGATGTCATTAACAAAATGTTGAAACACCGCCGGGGCAGTAGTCAGACCGAAAGGCATGACAAGGTTCTCATAATGTCCCTCCGGAGTGTTAAACGCCGTCTTCCACTCATCCCCCTCCTTTATCCTAATCAGATTATACGCCCCCCTGAGATCCAACTTAGAGAACCATTTGGCGCCCACAATCTGATTGAAGAGATCAGGAATAAGTGGGAGCGGATACGGATCTTGGACCGTAATCCGATTAAGCTCACGGAAATCCAGGCAAGGGCGTAGGCCTCCATCTTTTTTCTTCACAAAGAAGAACCCCGCGGCCACTGGGGAAGATGAAGGTCTAATATGCCCCTTGGCCAGACTTTCCGAAATATAATCCTTCATAGCTTGCCTCTCAGGACCAGAAAGGTTATATAACCTAGATTTTGGTAACTTAGCATCAGGAAGCAATTTTATAGCACAGTCATACGCGCGATGAGGAGGTAATTCTTGACACCCTTCCTCTGAAAACACATCCTCAAAGTCCTCCAGAAAAGGAGGTAAGGTTCTAGGCACGACCGCACCGATGACCGTGTTCATGCAGTTACTATTGCAAAATTCACCCCACTGGCTTATCTCTCTGGATTGCCAATTAATAACTGGGTTATGTTTAGTTAACCAAGGAAGTCCCAACACAATAGGAGTGGGAAAACCCTCCAACACATAACAAGACAATAGTTCTTTATGTATTGCCCCCACACGAAGGTCTATGTTATGCACGGCTTGCACAAAGCTACCTTGACCGAGAGGCCTGGCGTCAATAGAGAATATAGGGATAGGTTTGGCCAATACACTCAGTTGCATACCTTGCACCTGGGCAAACCGAGCGTCCACCAGATTAGCCGCGGCCCCACTATCCAGAAGAACAGAAATCCTTTCAGTTCTCGTACCAATCACCACCTCCGCTGGTACGAGAAACTGAGACGGACTTGGGGACGAAATACATACTCTCAGATTGTCGTCCACCACACAACCTGGGATTAACAGTTTTCCGGCGACTCCTTGCTCAGCAAAGTACGGGATGGAACCCCCCAACAAAATGTCCCTTTCTCCCGCAGAAGTAACACTTTCCTGTCTTGCGGCGCAACGCCAATCCCCTCCCTCGAAACGATGTCCCTCCTAACTGCATAGGCTCCTCAGAACAAACCAGGGGAACCTCAACATCAGGGACTTTAGTAGTGGGTGGAGTCATCACAGGGGGCGAGTTACCTCGCACCTCTCCCGAAGCCGTCTATCAATGCGAATAGCGAGGGCCATAGCGGCCTCCAGTGACGGGGGAAAATCATACTGAGCCAACACATCTTTTAATTTGTCAGATAATCCTTGACAAAACTGGCTCCTAAGAGCTGGGTCATTCCACTGAGTATCTGTGGCCCATCTACGGAACTCAGAAGAAAATTCCTCCGCCGGACGATCTCCCTGCTGTATCTTACGTAACTTCATTTCAGCAAGGGAGACCCGATCCGGGTCATCATATACCAGACCCAGGGCTGTAAAAAAATCGATCTACTGACTGGAGAGCTGGGGAGTCCAGAGGAAGAGAGAACGCCCAGGATTGAGGGTCCCTTGTAAGAGCGAGATGACAATTCCCACCCTCTGATCTTCACTCCCCGAAGACCGAGGCCGTAGCCGAAAATATAATTTACAAGCCTCCCGGAAGGTAAAAAATTTATCCCGCCCACCAGTGAACCTGTCCGGGAGAGCTACTTTAGGTTCAGATCTGGTTTGCTCCCGGGGGTACAAAACCTTGGACTTAACGTCCGTCAGCTCCATGGACAAACTCTGCAACTGCTAAGCTAACTGGGCTACTGGATCCATGGTAGCTGGGGAGAATCTTTTAGAGTGGCCGGTGAAAATGTCACAAAGTATAACAGATATATTCTATGATAGTAACATATATCTAATGTGACATCATTCTAAATTTCATATAATAGAAAATATCAACATGTATACATAGTATCTGCCAGCAATGTCTTACCTGACATAATATCCTATGTATTGTGGGTCTATACTGTGTACGTGTCACGCTGTCTCTGGATAGGGATGGACCGGGGTCTATGCTGACCCTGAACTGGGGTCCTGACTAGTCCCTCTACCTGGAGGTACTGTTAATGGTACAGAGGTCCAGGCCGCCAGCGTAACCCTGTCTCCTGTAGATCCCTGACCACTGTAATCTAGTCCTGAGAAGGACCCTGATTACCACCACAGGGAATGGGCAGGTCACAGCTTACACACAGTCTAAGACAAACGAGACAGACAAGGGGTAAAGAAAACACAGCCTTGCATACACTTCCACTACAGAGGAACACAAAAGGTTAAGGAGATAAACAATAAGCGAGGAGAGGATAAACCACAACAGGCACTCTTAGCTTAAGTCTTCTCAGAAACGATCCGCTCTGCTGGTCTGAATGAATGCTTTCACCGGCAACTTCCCCAGCAGACCAGCAGGTATATGAAGGAAGCTAATTAACAAAACATCAATCCCAGCTGGGCGAGGCTGGTCTGTCCAGCATCAAGAGAGAAAGAATTAACTCCCTCAGTGCCGAAAAACACCCAGCACCAGAAACTCAGCTGTGCGAAGTCAGGGTGTGCAATCGCGACGATCTTCGCCGCGACACACCCGTGACAGATGGAGCATGAGAGGAGGCGCCACCAGTCACACCGCGTCATTACTACCACCGGAGACAGCGGGAAACGGGGGCCGCCGAGAGATATCAACGGTAATGAGCGAGGCGCCAAGATGGAGAGCGAGAGGATGCGCCACCAGTCACACTGCGTCATTACTACCACCGGAGACAGCGGGAAACGGGGGCCGCCGAGAGATATCACCGGTAATGAGGAGCGAGGTGCCAAGATGGAGAGCGAGAGGAGGCGCCACCAGTCACACCGTGTCATTACTACCACCAGAGACAGCGGGAAACGGGGGCCGCCGAGAGATATCACCGGTAATGAGGAGCGAGGCGCCAAGATGGAGAGCGAGAGGAGGCGCCACCAGTCACACCGTGTCATTACTACCACCGGAGACAACGGGAAACGGGGGGCCGCCGAGAGATATCACCGGTAATGAGGAGCGAGGCGCCAAGATGGAGAGCGAGAGAAGGCGCCACCAGTCACACCGCGTCATTACTACCGCTGCCGAAGACAACGGGAAACGGGGGGCCGCCGAGAGATAACATTACAGGCATGAAGAGGAGCCCACGCCGCCGAGGACCGGAGCGAAGAGCCCACGCCGCCGAAGACCGGAGAGCCCAGGCCGCCGAGGACCAGAGCAAAGAGCCCACGCCGCCGAAGACCGGAGAGCCCAGGCCGCCGAGGACCGGAGCGGAGAGCCTACGCCGCCTCACGACAAAATATGTAGAAACTAAGAACAAGGATGGATATAACGCGGCAGCTCCAGAGCTGTGATCAACATTCTGCTGTCAACATCCTGGAGACGGGGAGGTGCCCCCTGATGTGGCCCCACAGAGCCTTGATGTTGCCCCGCAGGGCCCCGATGTGGCCCCCGCAGAGCCTCCTGATGATGCCGCGAGCCCCTGATGTGCCCCCAGAGCCCCCTGATGTGCCCCCAGAGCCTCCTGATGTGCCCCCAGAGCCTCCTGATGTGACCCCGCAGAGCCCCTGATGTGACCCCGCAGAGCCCCCTGATGTGACCCCCAGAGCCCCCTGATGTGGCCCTCCAGAGCCCCCTGATGTGCCCTCCAGAGCCCCTGATGTGGCCCTGCCCCAGAGCCCCCTGATGTGACCCCGCAGAGCCCCCTGATGTGACCCCGCAGAGCCCCCTGATGTGACCCCACAGAGCCTCCTGATGTGACCCCGCAGAGCCCCCTGATGTGACCCCACAGAGCCTCCTGATGTGACCCCGCAGAGCCCCCTGATGTGACCCCACAGAGCCCCTGATGTGACCCCGCAGAGCCCCCTGATGTGACCCCGCAGAGCCCCTGATGTCCCCGCAGAGCCCCTGATGTGACCCCGCAGAGCCCCCTGAGTGACCCCGCAAGCCCCTGATGTGGCCCCCGCAGAGCCCCTGTTGTGGTCCCCGCAGAGCCCCCTGTTGTGGTCCCCGCAGAGCCCCCTGATGTGGCCCCGCAGAGCCCCCTGATGTGCCCCGCAGAGCCCCCTGTTGTGGTCCCCGCAGAGCCCCCTGATGTGGCCCCGCAGAGCTCCCTGTTGTGGCCCCCGCTCTACTCCCTCTCCAGAGATATATCACAGGAGACGAGCGATAAGGCGCTAATGGGAGCTGGTTACCATAGCAGCCGACCACTCGCCAGCCCCCCGCCCTCGCCGCCGCCATCTTCCCGGAGACCGCAGCACCTCTGTGCTCTCTGGTATCTGACACTGTTCCCTGCGCAGCCAGAGATATAAACGAAGATGTGAGCCAATCAGATACCAAGACGTCACGAGGCCCGCCCACCTGCGGATTGTAGCCGGAAATATGGCGTCTGCTGCACAGAAGGGGAAGATCGTGGTGGTCGGAGGGGGAATCGCGGGAGTCACGTGTGCAGAGCAGGTGAGACCCGGGGGCACATACTTTCCGCCTGGCTGTTATATTCAGAGCTGTGACGTCACATCTGGCATTTCTCTGTGTCCCGTATATCAGAGGAGTATCTCACCGCTGCCACCAGTCAGGGACCGTCACTACCGATCCCACCGCTGCCACCAATCTGTCAGGGACTGGCACTACTGATCCCACAGCTGCAACCAATCAGTCAGGGACTGGCACTACCGATCCCACCGCTGCCACCAATCAGTCAGGGACTGGCACTACCGATCCCACCGCTGCCACCAATCAGTCAGGGACGGGCACTACCGATCCCACCGCTGCCACCAATCAGTCAGGGACTGGCACTACCGATCCCACCGCTGCCACCAATCAGTCAGGGACTGGCACTACCGATCCCACCGCTGCCACCAATCTGTCAGGGACTGGCACTACTGATCCCACAGCTGCAACCAATCAGTCAGGGACGGGCACTACCGATCCCACCGCTGCCACCAGTCATCAGTACAGGCACACACTTGGCTGATGATTGATGGACGGAGCCGCGGCTGCTCTCAGGTTATTGGGCGCTGCCCAGTGACCGTATAGTATATACTCCTCCGATCTCAGCACACAGGTATATATATATATACTCCGGTACAGTCATCGCCGAGCTCCACAATAATCAGAGAGAATCCAGCTGCCACCGATCGTTTATTACGGGCCGATTGGTCGCCCGTTACTGGTAACGTGGGGCCTCGCGAGACTTCAGGGTGCGGTTTATAGAGTAAGAGGAATGAAGCCGTTACATTTTCTATCATTAATCCCACAATTCAGCCGCTCTGATAAATACACAAGAGATGTTAGGGTCCCGTCACACTCTTCAATGTCCCAGCGATCCCACCAACGATCTGACGTGGATGGGACATCGTTAGCTGATCGCTGGTGAGCTGTCACATGGGCAGACTGACCAGCAATCAGGACCAGCGAGCACGCTGGTATCCAATGTACACATCGGGTAACTAAGCACCGCGCGGCACCTAGTTACCCGATATATACCCTAGATACCGGCTCTCAGCGCTCTACAGCAGAAGCTGGGAACCAGGGTACATATCGGGTAACTAGGTGCCGTGCGGGGCTTAGTTACCCGATGTGTACACTGGATACCAGCTCGCTGATCGTTGGTCTCCCGCCTGTCACATGCAGTGATGTGCGCTGACCAGCGGGACACCAACGATGAAAAAATGGTCCAGGACATTCAACGACGATCAGTGATACCCAGCAGGGGGGCCGGCCGTCACTGCGTGTCACACATAGCGAGATCGCTGGCTAGGTCGCTGTTGCGTCACAAAATCGGTGACTTTTCAGCGATCTCGCTTAGTGTGACGGGGCTTTACAGAGGGGACAAGACAGCACAGGGTGTACAGGCGCATAAATAACCGGGAGAAGCACAAGAAAGGTACTAGACCTGATGTCACAGGATTGGCGCAGATCTGCAGGAGGGGCCGCATCACAGGAGGGGCCGCATCACAGGAGGGGCCGCATCACAGGAGGGGCCGCATTACGGGAGGGGCCGCATCACAGGAGGGGCCGCATCACAGGAGGGGCCGCATCACAGGAGGGGCCGCATCACAGGAAGGCCGCCGCATCACAGGAAGGGCAGCATCACAGGAGGGCCGCATCACAGGAGGAGCCGCATGACAGGAGGGGACGCATGACAGGAGGAGCCGCATGACAGGAGGAGCCGCATGACAGGAGGGACGCATGACAGGAGGAGCCGCATGACAGGAGGAGCCGCATGACAGGAGGGGACGCATGACAGGAGGAGGCGCATCACAGGAGGGGCCGCATCACAGGAGGGGCCGCATCACAGGAGGGCCGCATCACAGGAGGGGCCGCATCACAGGAGGGGCCGCATCACAGGAGGGGCCGCATCACGGAGGGGCCGCATTACAGGAGGAGCCGCATTACGGAGGGGCCGTATCACAGGAGGAGCCGCATCACAGGAGGGGCCGCATCACAGGAGGGCCGCATCACAGGAAGGGCCGCATCACAGGAAGGGCAGCATCACAGGAGGGGCCGCATCACAGGAGGAGCCGCATGACAGGAGGAGCCGCATGACAGGAGGGGACGCCATGACAGGAGGAGCCGCATGACAGGAGGAGCCGCATGACAGGAGGGGACGCATGACAGGAGGAGCCGCATGACAGGAGGGGACGCATGACAGGAGGAGGCGCATCACAGGAGGGGCCGCATCACAGGAGGGGCCGCATCACAGGAGGGGCCGCATCACAGGAGGGGCCGCATCACAGGAGGGCCGCATGACAGGAGGAGCGCATCACAGGAGGGGACGCATGACAGGAGGAGCCGCATCACAGGAGGGGACGCATGACAGGAGGAGGCCGCATCACAGGAGGAGCCGCATTAAAGGAGGGGACGCATGACAGGAGGAGGCCGCATCACAGGAGGAGCCGAATTAAAGGAGGGGACGCATGGCAGGAGGAGCCGCATTAAAGGAGGGGACGCATGGCAGGAGGAAGCCGCATCACAGGAGGGGGACGCATGACAGGAGGAGGCCGCATCACAGGAGGAGCCGCATCACAGGAGGGGACGCATGACAGGAGGAGGCCGCATGACAGGAGGGGTCGCATCACAGGAGGAGCCGCATCACAGGAGGAGCCGCATCACAGGAGGGGCCGCATTACAGGAGGGGCCGCATCACAGGAGGGGCGGCATCACAGGAGGGGCCGCATCACAGGGGGGACGCGTGACAGGAGGAGGCCGCATCACAGGAGGAGCCGCATTAAAGGAGGGGACGCATGACAGGAGGAGGCCGCATCACAGGAGGAGCCGAATTAAAGGAGGGGACGCATGGCAGGAGGAGCCGCATTAAAGGAGGGGACGCATGGCAGGAGGAAGCCGCATGACAGGAGGAGCCGCATGACAGGAGGGGCCGCATCACAGGAGGAGCCGCATCACAGGAGGGGCCACATCACAGGAAGGGGCCGCATGACAGGAGAGGACGCATGACAGGAGAAGGCCGCATGACAGGAGGGGCCGCATGACAGGAGGGGCCGCATGACAGGAGGGGCCGCATGACAGGAAGGGCTGCATCACAGGAAAGGGCCACATCACGGGAGGCACATCACAGAGGGACTATCACAGGAGGAGGCGCATCACAGGAGGAGCGCATCACTGGAGGGGCCGCATCACAGGAGGAGCCGCATCACAGAGGACGTATGACAGAGAGCTGCATCACAGGAAGGGCCGCATCACAGGAGGGCCACATCACAGGAGGGGACGTATCACAGGAGGAGGCCGCATCACAGGAGGAGCCGCATCACTGGAGGGGCCGCATCACAGGAGGAGCCGCATCACAGGAGGAGCCGCATCACAGGAGGAGCCGTATGACAGGAGGAGGCCGCATGACAGGAGGAGGCCGCATGACAGGAGGAGGCCGCATGACAGAGGAGGCCGCATGACAGGAGGAGGCCGCATGACAGGAGGAGGCCGCATGACAGGAGGAGGCCGCATGACAGGAGGAGGCCGCATGACGGAGAGGCCGCATACAGGAGGAGCCGCATTACAGGAGAAGGCTGCATGACAGATGACAGGAGGGGCCGCATCACAGTAGGAGGCTGCATGACAGGAGTGGGCCGCACCACAGGAGGGGGCCGCATCAGAAGAGGGGCTGCATCACAGGAGGGGGTTGTAGAACAAATGGGAGGAAGCGAGTGTCATCTCTTCTCCTCATGGCCCTTATTCGCCATTCATACTCCACACTCCTGCTCCATATCAGGGACAGACGGGGTCCCTGTGATGTCACTGACGTATAATTCTGAATTTTTCAGCTTTCTCTGCAGTTTCCCACTGATCTCATTTATCTTCTGACCGCGGCGCCGCTGATTAAGGCTGTGACCAATATTAGGCAGGTAAGCGGCTGGCGATGTGCGATGGCGCGACCCGATGTGGATGTGCACGATTCGCTCAGCATACTGGTGTCCCCAGGTTTCACGGGCGCTGGAGGAGTTTGATGTGGAGGAGCAGAGCAGCGGAGCCCTGCAGGCCCAGTACCCGAATATCCGAGTGCTGCACACAGCCGTGAAGGGGTTAAAGGCAGATGAGCAGGTGAACAATCAGACGGCGGGACCACCCCTCGGGGTGGAGACTGCGGGACGACCCCTCGGGGGTGGAGACGGCGGGACGACCCCTCGGGGTGGTGACAGCGGGACGACCCTTTGGGGGTGGTGACAGCGGGACGACCCTTTGGGGGTGGTGACCGAGACTGGGACACGACACCCTTTGGGGGTGGTGACAGCGGGACGACCCTTCGGGGGTGGAGAGAACCGGGTGACACGGGACCCTTCGGGGGTGGTGACAGCAGGACGACCCTTCGGGGGTGGTGACGGCAGGTGAACTGCACGTTTCTTTTTGTGTGTTCTGCAGACACTAATCACAGAGGATGGCACCTGCTACAGTTACGAGCAGCTCTGCGTGTGCACAGGAGCGCGGCCTCGGCTCATCATGGAGGGGAATCCGTATGTGCTGGGGATCCGTGATACAGACAGCGCCCGGGTATGTGTCCCCACTCCTCCCTGTCATTACAGGACATTTTTCTGATATTCACCCTGCTGTGCTATATAAATCTTACAGACGTTCCAGCATCATCTAAGGACGGCGCATAGAGTGCTGGTCGTGGGGAACGGCGGGATCGCACTGGAGCTGGTGTAAGCAGGGGCAAAGTCTGCTGATGCATAGTGCCAGAAGTTAGCTGTGTGCACCATTTAATGGCCGCCTGCCTTCTCTCTTCCTCCCTGACCACCATATTGGGTCTTTTCGCCCTTCATTTTTCTTTCCCGCTCTCCTTTCCTTTTCTTTCTTGCCTTCTCTCTCTTTTTATCTTTATTTTCCTCCTCCTTCATTCTCCTTTCTCCCCCTTTCTCTCTCCTTTCCCTCCTTCCTTCCTCCCCCTCGCTCCCTCCTTTCCTTTCTCCCCCTCGCTCTCTTCCTTTCCCTCCTTCCTTCCTCCCCCTCGTTCTCTCCTTTCCCTCCTTCCTTTCTCCCCCTCGTTCTCTCCTTTCCTTCCTTCTTTCCTTTCTCCCCCTCGCTCTCTCCTTTCCTTCCTTTTTTTCTTTTCTCCCCCTCGCTCTCTCCTTTCCTTCCTTCTTTCCTTTCTCCCCCTCGCTCTCTCCTTTCCTTCCTTCCTTCCTCCCCTCGCTCTCTCCTTTCCCTCCTTCCTTTCTCCCCCTCACTCCTTTCCCTCCATCTTTCCTTTCCCTCCCTCGCTCTCTCTCTCCTTTCCCTCCTTCGCTCTCTCCTTTCCCTCCCTCGCTCTCTCCTTTCCCTCCTTCCTTCCTTTCTCCCCCTCGCTCTCTCCTTTCCCTCCTTCCTTCCTTTCTCCCCCTCGCTCTCTCCTTTCCCTCCTTTCTCCCCCTCGCTCTTCCTTTCCCTCCTTCCTTCCTTTCTCCCCCTCGCTCTCTCCTTTCGCTCCTTCCTTCCTCCCCCTCGCTCTCCTTTCTTGCTTCCTTTCTCCCCCTCGCTTTCTCCTTTCCTCCTTCCTTCCTTTCTCCCCCTCGCTTTCTCCTTTCCACCTTCCTTCCTTTCTCCCCCTCGCTCTCTCCTTTCCTTCCTTTCTCCCCCTCGCTCTCCTTTCCCTCCTTCCTTTCTCCCCCTCGCTCTCTCCTTTCCCTCCTCCCTTCCTTTCTCCCCCTCACTCTCTCCTTTCCCTCCTCTCCTTTCTCCCCCTTGCTCTCTCCTTTCCCTCCTTCCTTCCTCCCCCTCTCCTTTCTTCCTTTCTCCCCCTCGCTTTCTCCTTTCCTCCTTCCTTCCTCCCCCTCTCCTTTCTTCATTTCTCCCCCTCGCTTTCTCCTTCTCCTTCCTTCCTTTCTCCCCCTCGCTTTCTCCTTCCTTCCCCTCGCTCTCTCCATTCTTCCTTTCTCCCCCTCGCTCTCTTCTTTCCTCTTTCCTTACTTTCTCCCCCTCGCTGTCTCCCTTCCTGCCTCCCCCTCGCTCTCTCCTTTCATCCTTCCTTCCTTTCTCCCCCTCGCTCTCTCCTTTCCTTCTTCCTTCCTTTCTCCCCCTCGCTCTCTCCTTTCTTCCTTCCTTTCTCCTTTCCTCCTTCCTTCCCCTCGCTTTCTCCTTTCCTCCTTCCTTCCTTTCTCCCACTCGCTCTCCTTTCCTTCCTTTCTCCCCCTCGCTCTCTCCTTTCCTCCTTCCTTTCTCCTCCTCGCTCTCTCCTTTCCTCCTTCCTTTCTCCCCCTCGCTCTCTCCTTTCCTCCTTCCTTCCTTTCTCCCCCTCGCTCTCTCCTTTCTTCCCCTCGCTTTCTCCTTTCCCTCCTTCCTTTCTCCCGCTCGCTTTCTCCTTTGCTCCTTCCTTCCTTTCTCCCCCTTTCTCCTCTTTCCTCTTCCTCCCCCTCGCTCTCTTCTTTCTTCCTTTCTCCCCCTCGCTCTTCTTTTCCTTTCCCTCGCTTTTCCTTTCCTCTTTCTTCCTTTCTCCCCCTCGCTTCTCCTTTCCTTCTTTCTTCCTTTCTCCCCCTCGCTTCCTCCTTTCCCCCCTTTCTCCTTCCTTTTCCTTCCTTTCTCCCCCTCCTTTCTCCTTCCTTTCTTCCTTTCCTTCCTCCTTCCTCTTCTTTTCTCCCCTCGCTTCCCTTTCCTTCCCTTTCTTCCCCCCTCGCTTTCTCCTTTCCTTCTTTCTTCCTTCTCCCCTCGCTTTCTCCTTTCCTCCTTCCTCCCTCCTTTCCCCCCCTCCTTCTCCTCTTCCTTCTTCTCCCCTCCTTTCCTCCTTCCTTCCTCCCCCTCGCTTCTCCTTCTTTCTTCCTTTCTCCCCCTCGCTTTCTCCTTTCCTCTTCCTTCCTTTCTCCCCCCGCTTTCTCCTTTCTTCCTTCCTTTCTCCTTCCTCCTCCTTCCCCTCGCTTTCTCCTTTCCTCTCTTCCTTTCCCCCCCCCTCTCCTTCTCCTTCCCTCCTCGCTTTCTCCTTCCCTCCTTCTTCTTCCTTCTCCCCTCGCTCTCCTTCTTTCTCCCCGTCTTCCTTCCTTTCTCCCCCTCGCTTCTCCTTTCCCTCCTTCCTTTCTCCCCCTTTCTCCTTTCCTCTTCCTTCTCTCTCCTCTCCTCCCCCTTTCCCCCCCTCCTTCTCCTCCTTTCTCCCCTCGCTCTCTTCTTTCCTTTCTCCCCCTCGCTCTCTTCTTCTTCCTTCTCCCCCTCGCTTCTCCCTTTCCTTTTTCTCCTTTCTCCCCTCCTCCTCCTTTCTCCCCTCCTTCTCCTTTCCTCCTTCCTTCCCCTTTCCTCCTCCTTCTTCTCCCCTGCTTTCTCCTTTCTTCTTCTTTCCCCCTCGCTTCTCCTTTCCTTCTTTCTTCCTTTCTCCCCTCCCTCCTTTCCTCCTTCCTTCCCCCTCGCTTTCTCCTTTCCTCCTTCCTTCTCCCCCCCGCTTTCCTTTCCTTCTTTCCTTTCCCCCTCCTTCTCTCTTCCCCTTCCTTCCTTTCTCCCCCTCGCTTCTCTTCTCTCTTCCTTTCTCCCCCTCGCTTCTCCTTTCCCTTCTTCCTTTCTCCCCCTCGCTTCTCCTTCTTTCTTCCTTTCTCCCCTGCTTTCTCCTTTCCTCTTTCTTCCTTTCTCCCCCTCGCTCTCCTTTCTCTTCTCTCCCCCTCGCTTTCTCCTTTCTTCCTCTCCTTCCTCCCTCTTTCCTCTTCTTCCTTTCCCCCCTTCCTTTCTCCTTTCCTTCCTCCTTCCTTTCTCCCCCTCCTTTCCTCTTCCTTCCTTCTTCTCCTCCTTTCCTCCTTCTCTTCCTTTCTCCCCCTCGCTCTCTCCTTCTCTTCCTTCTCCCCCTCGCTTCCTTCTTTCCTTCTCCCCCTCCTTCTTTTCCCCTTCTTTCTCTTTCCTTTTTCTTCCTTTCTCCCCTCGCTTTCTCCTTTCCTTTTCCTTCTTCTCTCCCCTCCTTTCTCCTCCTTTCCTTTTCTTCTTCTTTCTCCCCCTCGCTTTCTCCTTTCCTTCTTTCTTCCTTTCTCCCCCTCGCTTTCTCCTTTCCTCTTTCTCCTTTCTCCCCCTTCTTTCTCCTTTCCTCTTTCTTCCTTTCTCCCCTCGCTTCCTCCTTTCCTTCTTCTCTTTCTCCCCTCGCTCTCTTCCTTCTTCCTCCTTTCCTTTCTCCTCCTTTCCTCCTTTCTCTTTCTTCCTTTCCCCCTCGCTTCTCCTTCCTCCTTCCCTCCTTTCTCCCCCTCGCTTTCTCCTTTCCTCCTTCCTTCCTTTCTCCCCTCGCTCTCTCTTCTCTCCTCCTTTCTCCCCTCTTCTTCCTTTCTCCTCTTTCCTTCTTCCTTCCTTTCTCCCCCTCGCTTTCTCCCTTTCCTCCTTCCTCCCCCTCACTTTCTCCTTTCCTTCCTTTCTCCCCCTCGCTTTCTCCTTTCCTCCTTCCTTTCTCCCCCTCGCTTTCTCCTTTCCTCCTTCCTTTCTCCCCCTTGCTCTCACCTTTCCTCCCAGGTATGAGATGGAAGGCTGTCAGGTCATTTGGGCCATTAAGGATAAATCCATTGGGAACACGTTCTTTGATGCTGGAGCAGCAGAGTTTCTGATCCCGCAGTTAAAATCTGCAAAAGCTAAACCGCCCCTGACCTGCAAAAGGACGAAGTACAGCACCGAGGGGGGCGCTGGTGAGTGCGGGGGTCCGGCAGAATTTGGAGAAGGAAAAACGTGGTTTGTAAGTGGCAGTGCTGTTGATTTCAGGGCAGACGGACGGGCGGCTCGGCAGCGCTCTGGGCCCAGACTGGCACAACGGAGTGGATCTAAGAGCTACACAGGAGGTCGGTACCTGTACGGGGGGACGACGGCCCCCAGTATTCTGTCCGGTCACTGCTCCTCTCCCCACAGATCCCCCGCTGCGTCCACATCGAGACAGGGTGTGAAGTGAGGACGGTCCTCCTCCACCAGGAATACAAGGGGTTAAATATGGCAGCACTGTCTGTGCCAGGAGAGACGGAGACAGAGACCGGCGCCATCTCCGACCCAGGTAACCTGATAAAAGTAATAGAGTGCTCACCTGTCCTACAGTCTCCCCCCCAGTAATGGCTGATAACAGGGAGTAATAGATTGTAGTCTCCTGTCCTACAGTCTCCTCCCCAGTAATGGCTGATAACAGGGAGTAATAGATTGTAGTCTCCTCCCCAGTAATGGCTGACAACAGAGAGTAATAGATTGTAGTCTCCTGTCCTACAGTCTCCTCCCAGTAATGGCTGATAACAGGGAGTAATAGATTGTAGTCTCCTGTCCTACAGTCTCCCCCCAGTAATGGCTGATAACAGGGAGTAATAGATTGTAGTCTCCAGTAATGTTGCACTGGCTGCATTCTCTTGCCTTTGGTGACACCTGGTGGTGAGTCCTGGCACTGCAGACTGTATCTTTATTTGTTACTTTGTATCTAGTCTTTGCAGGAAGTTCCGGAATGTTCGGTGTTGGCTCCCTGTTGGGGGCGCTGTGTCGGTTAAACGTCTCCTGTGATGTCATTGTTGCCTCCTCTTGTCTGCAGATGATTGGCCGGTCTACGCTGAACTGACCAATGGTAAAATCTACGGCTGTGACTTCATCTCAGCGCCACCGGGGTTTTTCCGAACGTTGAGCCGTTTATCAGCGGAAATGACGTAAGACAATAAGCGGAGGACGGGGCGATGAGCGCCGGGGAGGGGATAATGATCTTGCTGTTTTGCAGTTGGATGTTGGAGAGGACGGGGGGCTGAAGGTGGACGACCACATGAGGACGACAGCGAGGAACGTGTACGCTGCGGGGGACGTGTGCAGCGCCGCATGGACGCCCAGCCCCCACTGGCAGCAGGTACAGAACCGCTGAGCATGTGGCCGATCATGTGACCGGACCCCAGTATCAGTGATGGCTCCTGTGACTGGTTCCTGGCAGATGCGGCTGTGGACTCAGGCGCGACAGATGGGCTGGTACGCAGCAAAGTGCATGGCGGCCGACCGGCGCGGCGAGACCATCGACATGGACTTCTGCTTTGAGCTCTTCGCCCACGTCACAAAGTTCTTCAATTATAAGGTGTGAACAGGGCAGCGCCTGATAGACTGCAGCGGTGGACCCCCCAGGAGATGGCGCCAGTGGTGGCACCCCCTTCTGTCACTCTGACCTCCCTCCTCCTCCACTGTCACTCTGACCTCTCCACCCCCCCCGCTGTCACTCTGACCTCTCCCCCCCCCGTTAGACCTCTCTCCTCTTCCCCCCCTTCCGTTGTCTGACCCCTCCTCTCCCCCCGCTGTCTCTGAGCTCTTCCCCTCCTCCCTCTTCAGTCTCTGACCTCTTCCCCTCCTCCCTCTTCAGTCTCTGACCTCTTCCCCTCCTCCCTCTTCAGTCTCTGACCTCTTCCCCTTCTCCCTCTTCAGTCTCTGACCTCTTCTCATTCCCTCTCATCCCTTTCCAGTCTCTGACCTCTTCCCCTCCCTCTCCAGTCTCTGATCTCTTCCCCTCCTCCCTCTTCAGTCTCTGACCTCTTCCCTCCCCTTCAGTCTCTGACCTCTCCTCTCCATCTCTGACCTCTTCCTCTCATCCTTTCATCTCTGACCTCTTCCCCTCCCTCTTCAGTCTCTGACCTCTTCCCCTCCTCCCTCTTCAGTCTCTGACCTCTTCCCCTTCTCCCTCTTCAGTCTCTGACCTCTTCCTCTCCAGTCTCTGACCTCTTCCTCTCATCCCTTTCCTCTCTACTCTCCCTCCCTCTCCAGTCTCTGATCTCTTCCCCTCCTCCCTCTCCATTCTGACCTCTTCCCCCCCCCCGTCTCTGACCTCTTCCCACCCCCCACTTTCTCTGACCTCTTCCCCCTCCAGTCTCTGATCTCTTCCCTCCTCCCTCTTCCCCGTCTCTGACCTCTTCTCACCCCCCACTTTCTCTGACCTCTCTCCCCGCAGGTGGTCCTGTTGGGCAGGTACAACGCGCAGGGTCTGGGCGAGGATCATGAGCTGCTGCTGCGATGCACCAAGGGCCGGGAATACGTGAAGGTGGTGATGCAGAGCGGGCGGATGATGGGGCAGTGCTCATTGGAGACACCGACCTGGAGGAGACGTTCGAGAACCTGATCCTGAACCAGATGGATCTGTCGGGGTACGGAGCTGCTCTGCTGGACCCCAACATCGACATTGAGGACTACTTCGACTGACAGACGCTGCAGCGGTGGAGACTGCGTCAGTGTGGCAGCAGAACGATGGCCGCCCCGTGCTGCTGTGCGGGGAGGAGCCGGTCTCCCATGATGGCCGGGCCCCGAGACTTTAGAGCCGGACCCCTGTGCTCTCGGCTCGGGGGGCTTCCCCCTCAGTACTAGGTATTCACACCGCTGCCTTGTGCGGGGGATAATAAAACCCCACGATCCTGCCTGGTGTTCGCTGTAGTTCTCTCCCGTTTTATGTACGCAGCTGCCCTGCAGAGAAACAACGCTCTGCACCTCGTCTTATAACAGAACCGTTTACTGTTAAAAAAAAAAAGTCTCCAGAAAGTAAGTGCACCCCAAATAATGAAGTCCATACACTGCCGCCCTGGGCGGGTGCACCGCTCAGAACGGATGAGTGACCCTCAACATCATCACCACAGCACAGACGAATGATGGGAGTGATCAGAGCCTGGGGCCTCCGCACACCGTGAGTCCTGGCAGTGCGGGGGACGGGCGCCTACGGACTACAGCACCCAACCATTCAGGACTACTGCCAAGTCTGTAAGGTACGGAGCATCATGTACCCCAAATAATGACTGTAAGCACCGACCAGTCCTCGCTGGTGTCAGCCGCTGACCCTCAGAGGACGAGACAACAAGCCTCAATCAATGACAATGGACACCTCACTGCTGCTGCGGCTCTTCTTAGCCCGGGGGCTGCTGGGTGGGGGAGGATGCCTGTGGTCACCACTTCCCTTCCCCAACTGGGTCTTTGTTGTGCTTGCTGAATTCTGGGAGTTGTAGTCCTGAGACGTAGAAGACGTCAGCGACTTTATCTTCTAGGGACACAAAATACAAAAGGAATCAAATTACAAATCCTACTCCCGTCATCCCGGATGTCACTGAGCGCGCCGCTACCCCCGTCATCCCGGAGGTCACTGAGCACAGCGCTACTCCCGTCATCCCGGAGGTCACTGAGCGCGCCGCTACCCCCGTCGGTCACTGAGCACAGCGCTACTCCCGTCATCCCGGAGGTCACTGAGCGCGCCGCTACTCCCGTCATCCCGGAGGTCACAGCGCGCCGCTACTCCCGTCATCCCGGAGGTCACTGAGCGCGCCGCTACTCCCGTCATCCCGGAGGTCACTGAGCGCGCCGCTACTCCCGTCATCCCGGAGGTCACTGAGCGCGCCGCTACTCCCGTCATCCCGGAGGTCACTGAGCGCGCCGCTACTCCCGTCATCCCGGAGGTCACTGAGCGCGCCGCTACTCCCGTCATCCCGGAGGTCACAGCGCGCCGCTACTCCCGTCATCCCGGAGGTCACAGCGCGCCGCTACTCCCGTCATCCCGGAGGTCACAGCGCGCCGCTACTCCCGTCATCCCGGAGGGGTCACCAAGCGCGCCGCTACTCCCGTCATCCCGGAGGTCACAGCGCGCCGCCGCACCGCTACTCCCATCATCCCAGAGGTCACTGCGCCACTACTCCCGTCATCCGGAGGGTCACAGCGCACGGCTACTCCTGTCATCCCGGAGGTCACAGCGCACGGCTACTCCCGTCATCCCGTAGGTCACAGTGCATCGCCGCACCGCTACTCCCGTCATCCCGAAGGTCACAGCGCGCCGCTACTCCCGTCATCCCGGAGGTCACAGCGCACACCCACTCCCGTCATCCCGGAGGTCACAGCGCGCCGCTACTCCCGTCATCCCGGAGGTCACAGCGCACGCCCACTCCCGTCATCCCGGAGGTCACAGTGCACCGCTACTCCCATCATCCCGAAGGTCACAGCGCACCGATACTCCCGTCATCCCGAAGGTCACAGCGCACCGCTACTCCCGCCATCCCGGAGGTCACAGTGCGCCACTACTCCCATCCTGGAGGTCACAGGGCATTGCTACTCCCATCATCCTGGAGGTCACAGGGCACGGCTACTCCCGTCATCCCGGAGGTCACAATGTGTCGCTACTCCCGTCATCCTGGAGGTCACAGTGCGCCACTACTCCCATCATCCCTGACCCCAGAGCTCACAATCTAATCTATCACACAATGTATCACTACTCCCATCATCCCTGACCCCGGAGCTCACAATCTAATCTCCTATCACACAATGTATCACTACTCCCATCACCCCTGACCCCAGAGCTCACAATCTAATCCCCCATCACACAATGTATCACTACTCCCATCATCCCGACCCCGGAGCTCACAATCTAATCTATCACACAATGTATCACTACTCCCATCATCCCTGACCCCAGAGCTCACAATCTAATCTATCACACAGTGTATCACTACTCCCATCATCCCGACCCTGGGGCTCACAATCTAATCTCCTATCACACAGTGTATCACTACTCCCATCATCCCCGACCCCAGAGCTCACAATCTAATCTCCTATCACACAGTGTATCACTACTCCCATCATCCCCGACCCCGGAGCTCACAATCTAATCTCCTAACACACAGTGTATCACTACTCACATCATCCCTGACCCCGGAGCTCACAATCTAATCTTTCCACACACATGTATCACTACTCCCATCATCCCTGACCCCGGAGCTCACAATCTAATCTATCACACAATGTATCACTACTCCCATCATCCCTGACCCCGGAGCTCACAATCTAATCTATCACACAATGTATCACTACTCCCATCATCCCTGACCCCAGAGCTCACAATCTAATCTCCTATCACACAGTGTATCACTACTCCCATCATCCCTGACCCCGGAGCTCACAATCTAATCTATCACACAATGTATCACTACTCCCATCATCCCTGACCCCAGAGCTCACAATCTAATCTCCTATCACACAGTGTATCACTACTCCCATCATCCCTGACCCCAGAGCTCACAATCTAATCTATCACACAGTGTATCACTACTCCCATCATCCCTGACCCCAGAGCTCACAATCTAATCTCCTATCACACAGTGTATCACTACTCCCATCATCCCTGACCCCGGAGCTCCCAATCTAATCTATCACACAGTATCACTACTCCCATCATCCCTGACTCCAGAGCTCACAATCTAATCTATCACACAGTGTATCACTACTCCCATCATCCCTGACCCCAGAGCTCACAATCTAATCTCCTGTCACACAGTGTATCACTACTCCCATCATCCCTGACCCCGGAGCTAACAATCTAATCTATCACACAGTGTATCACTACTCCCATCATCCCTGACCCCAGAGCTCACAATCTAATCTATCACAGTGTATCACTACTCCCATCATCCCAGAGTTGACTAATCTCCGGGCCCCTTCATGGAGTCGTGACCCCTGATCCATCAGACGCTCACCTTCCTGGCGGTGGCGCTGCGCCTGTGGAGGATAACGGGTGCTTCTCGCTCCGCAGGGCGGAGGCTTTGGGCCCCTCTTTCATATAGGAGATGGTGGCGTACGCCGTGAAGCTGAAATCCTCCCTGAGGAGAGAAGACATGGAGGCATGACTCGTGGCGGCACCACCCTGCGGGCTTCTGTCGGTGCAGGGCCGCATTCATAAATTACTTGCCTCTCAGAGCTGAGGGGTGTTACAGTGTATCGGTGCATAAATCCTCTGAGTAGAAGGCAGCCGCGGAGGAACAAGACTCTTACTGGGGAGGATGGGAGTAGTAGTGCTCCTCACCTGATGTACTGCTGCAGCAGCAGGTGGGTGATGACCCTCTCCAACTGGTCGCGGGGTAGCCGCGGAGGCAGGACCTGGGCCACGCGCAGCTTGGTGGCTCCTCTGCCGCTCCAGGCATCCATCAGCTTCAGTGGCGTCAGCTTCTCGTCCATCTGCTCGGCCTGCTGCAGGATCTTCACCACGTCCCTGCCGAAATCTGACACGTCCACCGCCTCAGCGTCTGGAGACGAACGGACAGGGGCACCGTCAGGTGCTCTGTGTGGGGACGGACCGCTCGCCCCAATCACTCAGGGGGCCACTGTACAGTGCGGGGGCCACACCACCCACCCCAATCACTCGGGAAGCCGCTCTCTGCTTCCTTTAGGGGGCAGCACCACTCACCCTGATACTCGGCACACTGGGGGACGGACCGCTCGCCCTGATACTCGGCACACTGAAGGGACAGACCGCTCGCCCTGATACTCGGCACCCTGCTGGGGACAAACCGCTCGCCCCAATCACTCAGGGGGCCACTCTGCACAGTGCGGGGGCCACACCACTCACTCAGGAAGCCGCTCTCTGCTCCTAACGGGGGGCAGCACCACTCACCCTGCGGGGGACGGACCGCTCGCCCCGATACTCTGCACCCTGCTGGGGACAGACCGCTCACCCCAATCACTCAGGGGGGCACTCTGCACAGTGCGGGGGCCACACCACCCACTCCAATCACTCGGGAAGCCGCTCTCTGCTCCTAACGGGGGCAGCACCACTCACCATGATACTCTGCACACTGGGGGATGGACCGCTCACCCTGATACTCGGCACACTGAGGGGACAGACCGCTCGCCCCGATACTCGGCACACTGGGGGGGACAGACCGCTCGCCCTGATACTCGGCACACTGGGGGGATGGACCGCTCGCCCCGATAATTGGCACACTGGGGGGGGAGGGGGACCGCTCGCCCTGATACTCGGCACACTGGGGGACGGACCGCTCGCCCCGATACTCGGCACACTGGGTGGACGGACCGCTCGCCCCGATACTCGGCACCCTGCTAGGGACGGACCGCTCTCCCCGATACTCGGCACCCTGCTAGGGACGGACCGCTCACCCCAATACTCGGCACCCTGCTAGGGACGGACCGCTCGCCCCAATACTCGGCACCCTGCTAGGGACGGACCGCTCGCCCCAATACTCAGCACCCTGCTAGGGACGGACCGCTCGCCCCGATACTCGGCACCCTGCTAGGGACGGACCGCTCGCCCCGATACTCAGCACCCTGCTAGGGACGGAACGCTCGCCCCAATACTCAGCACCCTGCGGGGGATGGACCGCTCACCCCAATACTCGGCACCCTGCGGGGACGGACTGCTCGCCCCGATACTTGGCACACTGAGGGGATGGACCGCTTGCCCCGATACTCTGCACAGTGTGGGGTCCGCACCACTCACCCCAATCACTGCAGCAGTTATCACACATTTGATTGCAGTGCGTCGAGTCCCAGACCTCATCGAAATGCTGAGCAATCAGGACGCGTCTGCACCTGCGGGGAAATGTGATCAGCGCGGCGACCATACTGCAGCCCCCCATCCTCCGTTGCAGAGACGGCACTCACCTGGTCACGTCCTGGCAGTATCCCACCATCTCATAAAGCTTCTGCTGCCCCACGTTCTCCATCACCACCATGGAGCTGATCCGGAAGATGTCCCCAAATCCCGAGTACAGGATGCAGTCGGCCCGCCGGTCGTCCCGCCCTGACAATACAGCGGACGTGTGATGTTATCACCAGGCTGACAACCCCTCACGTGCACAGGCAGGCTGTCGCTCCTGTACCTGCTCGGCCGCTCTCCTGGTAATAGTTCTCCAGCGATTTGCTCATTGTGTGATGGATCACAAACCTCACGTCTGATTTATCGATCCCCATCCCAAAAGCCACGGTGGCCACCACGACCTGCAGGACACACGACAGTGGCGAGTGATGGCAGCTGCACTACAACTCCCAGCGGTCACCCAGCTCCCGTGGACGACGCACCTGGATCTTATTTTCGGTCCACAGCGTGTGCACTTTGGTCTTGTCCCGCGGCTCCATGTTGGCGTGGTAGGTCCCGGCCCGGACCCCGAGCTTCTGCAGACTCATCGTCACTTGTTCTGCATCTTTCTGAGAAAAGCAGTAAATGATTCCTGTAAGAAGAGAAAGGGTTAATAAGGAAGTGGGGGCCGCAGCGTGAGGTTCCCAGGGGCCCCGTACACATCACCTGATTGGCCCTTGTACCGGCCATTAATCAACTTCACAATCTCCTCAATGAAGTCGTTGGAGGAGGAGGGTTTGGGCCGAACCTGGAAGATAAGATGTCAGTGTCAGGTCCAAGGTCTAAAGCGGCACCACTGAGTCAGCACCCAATCAGCAGGCAACAGACACTGCGGTGGTCTCAGTAGTAGAGCCCCCCGAAGCCCGGCTGCATACCTCGTACACTGCGGAGGTCTCAGTAGTGCAGTCCCTGGCACCAGATGCCCCCCGGCACCGTCTGCGTACCTGGTACACTGCAGAGGTCTCAGTAGTGCAGCCCCCCGGCACCAGACGCCCCAAAGCCTGCCGGCGTACCTCGTACACTGTGGTGGTCTCAGAAGTGCAGCCCCCCGGCACCAGATACCCCAGAGCCCGGCTGTGTACCTCGTAGAATAGGTTGGGTCGGTTGAAGGAGGAGGTGAACGTCAGTGGCTTCTGCACACACAGGATTTTCTGGGCGTCCTTCAGAACGTGGCTGGTGGCCGTGGCAGTGAGTCCGATTATTGGGGCGTTGGGGAACTGGCGCTTCAGGATGCCCAGAGTCTTGTAGTCTGGAGGAAGACAACCACCATCATCACCACCATCTTCCCAATCCCCCGCACCAGGCCCATCTGCTCACCGGGTCGGAAGTCGTGGCCCCATTGGCTGCAGCAGTGAACCTCGTCGATGGCAATCCGGGCCAGACGCCCGCCCTGATAGGCCTTCTCCAGCCGCGACATGAACAGCTTGCTCTTGGCGATCTTCTCCGGGGTGACGTACAGCAGCCGCAGCTGGGAGTTACGGTCTACCATCTCCCTGTGCACCCACTTCACGTGATCCTGCAGCACAGAGAGCGGGGGTGAGACGGGGCCAGGCCTCCCACCAACCCGCACCACGCCAGATACACACCTTACTGCTCGCGGAGTTCACGGAGGTGGATGAGATCCCCAGACGCTCCAGGACCATGAGCTGATCCTCCATCAAGGACACCAGCGGGCAGATCACCAGGGTGAACCCTGCAAGAAAACTGGGCGACATGAGCAGCACCCAGCTCCTCGCCCTGCAAACAGCCGGGGCGCGGCAGAGCCCTGACAACCTGGTGCCACACCCCGCAGTCTCACCTTTCGAGCACATCGCTGGCAGCTGATAACACAGACTTTTCCCTCCGCCTGTCGGCATAATCAAGAAGACGTCTTTCCCGGCCATGGTGGCGTTGATGGTCTCGAGCTGTAAGGGCCGGAAGGAGTCCAGATGGAAGGAGGTCTGCAGCGTCTCCGTCACAGTCTGAGACCACAAGAAATCTGAAAGACGGGAGAAACGTGAGAATCACAGCCGAAACCAGAGGTAAGAGCGCCACCTCTGGTAGGAAGAAGGGCTGCAGGAAGAACTCTGACAACCGAGCATAGGAGGAAAGCTCACTGACAACCAACATGGCCACCATGACACACCCCTCATAGCGGTCAGTGAACAGTGCAACCACTCAGAAGTCTGGGAAAGCTGGGCAGCCCCCACTATGCCCAACATAACAGCCCCTTCAAGACCACACCTTGCCGGTTCCAGTCCTCCTCAGGACCCTCATCCTCGGCGCTGGGCCCGGACCCCTCGGACAGCCTCTGGATGCTCTTCTTCAGCGCGCTCTTCCTCTGCAGCAGCTCCTGTTGTCGCTCCAGCAACTCCTGGATCTGCACCTCTATGGCCTGCAGCTCCGTGCTCACATCGTCCAGCTGCTCCACCAGCGCTGGGAACAGGAAGGCGAGGTCAGCAGTCATCATCCCCTGAGCCGGGCTCCCCTCACACACCGACCCCCCGGGGCTCCCCTCCACCACACCGCCACACTCCCGGGCTCCCCTCACACAACAGCCCACACTCCCGGGCTCCCCTCACACAACCGCCACACTCCCGGGCTCCCCTCACACTCCCGGGCTCCCCTCACACAAACCCCCAATCCGCCCCCCACACAACCCGCGGCTCCCTCACACAACCGCCACACTCCGGGTCCCCCCCACACCCTCCCGGGCTCCCCTCACACAACCGCCACACTCCCGGGCTCCCCTCACACAACCGCCACACTCCCGGGCTCCCCTCACACAACCGCCACACTCCCGGGCTCCTCTCACACAACCGCCACACTCCGGGCTCCCCTCACACAACCGCCACACTCCCGGGCTCCGCTCACCCCTGCAAGAGGAAAGCTGCAACTTTGGGTGGGAACAGTGGAATAAAACCAGAAGGAAGACTGATGGCTACGTACCGGGGAGGTCGCTGCTCGCCATGTCCTGCAGCCACTGTGGAGGAATCCGAGAAGAGGTCAGTAAGATGGTGGACGAAGTCACAGACGCTGCTGTCCCCCAGGAGCGGTTCACATAGTGGTGTCTGCACAGGACGGCCTTATACCCTGGCTATAATCGCCGACAGTGCATCTGTCATCAGAATCGTCTCATATCAGATAGAGGCAGACATCCCCCGGCGCCGACATGTCGTCCCTCGGCAGCTCACTGCACAATCCACAGTCAGAGCTCATCGTCTCTCGGTGCAGTTACGTCTTTATTATTCGTCTGTCAGTAAATTACAGTTTTATGCACGAATTCCCTCATGTGACGTCTGTGCAGCGGCTGTCTGGACATCACTGATCTGCACAAGTCTAATGGGAGCACTGGTCACACAGGAATTATTAGTCGCCTTACATCACAACGAAAGCCGCAAGGGAAGAAGGCAGCGCCGTAGAAAACTGCAAAGGCCGCACGAGAAGATGGCAGCGCCACAGAAAACGGCAAAGCCTGCACGAAAAGCCGCAGGGGAAGAAGCCTCCGCCACGGAAAACGGCAAAGGCTGCACGAGAAGCCGCAGGGGAAGAAACCGCAGCAGAAAACGGCAAAGGCTGCACGAGAACCGCAGGGGAAGAAACCGCAGCAGAAAACGGCAAAGGCTGCACGAGAAGCCGCAGGGGAAGAAGCCTCCGCCACGGAAAACGGCAAAGGCTGCACGAGAAGCCGCAGGGGAAGAAGCCTCCGCCACGGAAAACGGCAAAGGCTGCACGAGAAGCCGCAGGGGAAGAAACCGCAGCAGAAAACGGCAAAGGCTGCACGAGAAGCCGCAGGGGAAGAAACCGCAGCAGAAAACGGCAAAGGCTGCACGAGAAGCCGCAGGGGAAGAAACCGCAGCAGAAAACGGCAAAGGCTGCACGAGAAGCCACAGGGGAAGAAACCGCAGCAGAAAACAGCAAAGGCTGCACGAGAAGAAGCCGCAGGGGAAGAAACCGCAGCAGAAAACGGCAAACCCTGCACGAGAAGAAGCCGCAGGGGAAGAAATCGCAGAAGAAAACGGCAAAGGCTGCACGAGAAGAAGCCGCAGGGGAAGAAACCGCAGCAGAAAATGGCAAAGGCTGCACGAGAAGAAGCCGCAGGGGAAGAAACCGCAGCAGAAAACGGCAAAGGCTGCACGAGAAGAAGCCGCAGGGGAAGAAACCGCAGAAGAAAACGGCAAAGGCTGCACGAGAAGAAGCCGCAGGGGAAGAAACCGCAGCAGAAAATGGCAAAGGCTACACGAGAAGAAGCCGCAGGGGAAGAAACCGCAGCAGAAAACGGCAAACGCTGCACGAGAAGAAGCCGCAGGGGAAGAAACCGCAGAAGAAAACGGCAAAGGCTGCACGAGAAGCCGCAGGGGAAGAAACCGCAGAAGAAAACGGCAAAGGCTGCACGAGAAGAAGCCGCAGGGGAAGAAACCGCAGCAGAAAACGGCAAAGGCTGCACGAGAAGAAGCCGCAGGGGAAGAAACCGCAGCAGAAAACGGCAAAGGCTGCACGAGAAGAAGCCGCAGGGGAAGAAACCGCAGCAGAAAACGGCAAAGGCTGCACGAGAAGAAGCCGCCGGGGAAGAAACCGCAGAAGAAAACGGCAAAGGCTGCACGAGAAGAAGCCGCAGGGGAAGAAACCGCAGCAGAAAACGGCAAAGGCTGCACGAGAAGAAGCCGCAGGGGAAGAAACCGCAGCAGAAAACGGCAAAGGCTGCACGAGAAGAAGCCGCAGGGGAAGAAACCGCAGCAGAAAACGGCAAACGCTGCACGAGAAGAAGCCGCAGGGGAAGAAACCGCAAGAACAAAATCCGCAGCAGAAAACTACAGAAGCCGCACTGCCACCACGACCTGCCCTCTCCGCAGCCCGGGACGGGTCTCCTGGGTCCGGTGGTCGCCGGGTGCACACAGACCCCAGATACGTGACAGGGTCCCGGCTGCCTGATGACGTCATGTCACCGGTCCGCCGCTTCCCTACAGCCCAGGGTGTATACTCTACCTCACTGCTCAAGGATGTGTCAGGGGTGCGGTGAGAACACAGAGAACGTTTCCCGCCCTCGGTCTGTACCGGACGTTACCGGGAGCCCGAACCCCGCAATCTCAGGCGGCCGGCATGCCTCTCAGGAAACTGACCAATCACGGAGCGCGCCTACTCTAGGCGTCACGCACGCCACCGCTCGGGATTGGTGGAACAGGCAGAGCCGCTTAGCGTTGATTGGTCCGTGTGACGCTTTCTCTTTCCCACCAATAGGAGGGGCGTGTGAGGGAGAGCTGTGATTGGCTGGCGGCTCGGCGGCGCGCTGCGTGTTTCCGGAAGACGTGGCCGTCACTTGCTGCCGGTTTTCCCCAATTGTCTGACACCGAGAGATCGTCGCGTGTGCAGCCGGCGGCGCCACCATGATCTCCCTCACCGACACCCAGAGTAAGGGCGCAGCTCCGGTACAGTGTGTGTACAGGGACGAGGCGGCTCCACAGCTGTGTCCGGCGACTGTGTGCTGCCGACCGTCAGCTGTGGCGTGCTGGGGCTTGTAGTCCTACCACTGCTCAGATCAAACCTGGGCGTGACGTCACCGGGGTGAGGAGGGGGGACGGGGCGTGATGTCACCGGGGAGAGGGGGGACGGGGCGTGACGTCACCGGGGAGAGGAGGGGGGACAGGGCGTGACGTCACCGGGGAGAGGAGGGGGGATGGGGCGTGTCGTCACCGGGAGAGAGGAGGGGGGACGGGGCGTGATGTCACCGGGGAGAGGAGGGGGACGGGGCGTGACGTCACCGGGGCGAGGAGGGGGACGGGGCGTGACGTCACCGGGGAGAGGAGGGGGGACGGGGCGTGACGTCACCGGGGAGAGGAGGGGGGACGGAGCGTGACGTCACCAGGGAGAGGAGGGGGGACGGGGCGTGACGTCACCGGGGAGAGGAGGGGAAGGGGCGTGATGTCACCGGGGAGAGCCTGCTGCAGATCGGGGGCCAGGAGGCGGAGTCTGATGTGTGCTCCTCCCCGACACCGGCTGCAGCGTCCACAGAGAAAGCTTCGGCTGCTTGCTGTCAGGGAATGGAAGCCTTTCTGCTCGGACTTGTTGCAGCTGGGGGTTTGTTACAGTGGTATCCAGACCTCGCTCTCATCTCCAGGCTCTTATTGGCTCCTCCGGGTCCCCCACCCACCCATTGCCTGCAGCCCCCTGTGTGATTGGCGGCAGCCCTCCTGGATCCGGCTCACGATTTCCCTTCTTCCTGCAGAGATCGGGATGGGACTCACCGGCTTCGGTGTCTTCTTCCTCTTCTTCGGGATGTTACTGTTCTTCGACAAGGCGCTGCTCGCCATCGGAAATGTGAGTGCGGGGGAAGGGCGGCGTCCACAGCTGATGGGTCACTGTGGGAACTTCACCATCTGGACAGTGCTGATGGCAAGGCAGAAAGCAGCCGTGACCAGCAGGGCAGTGAGTGCAGCTCTGGAGGTGACCGGAGGATAAGACACAATGTAACAGCAGAATAGTGAGTGCAGCTCTGGAGGTGACCGGAGGATAAGACACGGTGTAACAGCAGAATAGTGACTGCAGCTCTGGAGGATAAGACACGATGTAATAGCAGAATAGTGAGTGCAGCTCTGGAGGATAAGACAGGATGTAACAGCAGAATAATGAGTGCAGCTCTGGAGCTGACTGGAGGATAAGACATGATGTAACAGCAGAATAGTGAGTGCAGCTCTGGAGGTGACTGGAGGATAAGACATGATGTAACAGCAGAATAGTGAGTGCAGCTCTGGAGGTGACTGGAGGATAAGACACGATGTAACAGCAGAATAGTGAGTGCAGCTCTGGAGGTGACTGGGGGATAAGACATGATGTAACAGTAGAATAGTGAGTGCAGCTCTGGAGGTGACTGGAGGATAAGACACGATGTAACAGCAGAATAGTGAGTGCAGCTCTGGAGGTGACTGGAGGATAAGACATGATGTAACAGCAGAATAGTGAGTTCATCTCTGGAGGTGACTGGAGGATAAGACATGATGTAACAGCAGAATAGTGAGTGCAGCTCTGGAGGTGACTGGAAGATAAAACATGATGTAACAGCAGAATAGTGAGTGCAGCTCTGGAGGTGACTGGAGGATAAGACACGATGTAACAGCAGAATAGTGAGTGCAGCTCTGGAGGTGACTGGAAGATAAGACACGATGTAACAGCAGAATAGTGAGTGCAGCTCTGGAGGTGACTGGAGGATAAGACACGATGTAACAGCAGAATAGTGAGTGCAGCTCTGGAGGTGACTGGAAGATAAAACATGATGTAACAGCAGAATAGTGAGTGCAGCTCTGGAGGTGACTGGAGGATAGACACGATGTAACAGCAGAATAGTGAGTGCAGCTCTGGAGGTGACTGGAAGATAAGACATGATGTAACAGCAGAATAGTGAGTGCAGCTCTGGAGGTGACTGGGGGATAAGACATGATCTTGGGACCTTACGGGGGGGGGGCGGTGGTGCAGTCCTCTTGGGGGTCTCATGCCGTCTCTTGCAGGTCCTCTTTGTGGCGGGTCTGGCGTTCGTCATCGGGCTGGAGAGGACGTTCCGTTTCTTCTTCCAGAAGCATAAAGTGAAGGCCACGGCTTTCTTCCTGGGGGGGGTGTTCGTGGTCTTGGTCGGGTGGCCCCTCAT
The DNA here is from genome assembly GCA_033576555.1 of Oophaga sylvatica. Lineage (NCBI taxonomy): Eukaryota > Metazoa > Chordata > Amphibia > Anura > Dendrobatidae > Oophaga > Oophaga sylvatica. Next base: position 49,717 of record JARQOD010003567.1, read on the forward strand.
CGGGATGGTCCTGGAGATCTACGGCTTCTTCTTACTCTTCAGGTAGCGCCATGGTCTGGGTGGGGGAGGGGCGGCTCCGGGGCTTCTGGATATTTACCGCTGTTCTCTTACAGGGGCTTCTTCCCGGTGGTGATCGGTTTCATACGGAGAGTCCCCGTCTTGGGATCCATTCTGAATCTACCTGGGATCAGCTCGGTGAGATCACACTCCAATGACGCGCAGGATCCTGCATTCCGGGGCTGATACCATATTGCAGACAGGCACAGTGGCTGATAACAGAGCGATAGATTGTATTCCACTGCACAACACATACCGCTAGCGTGATGGGCTTATCTCCTGCATTATGGGGGCTCATGGTTTTATGATGCTTGGGTACATGGAGTCCAGACCAAGATGCGCCGCCCTTTTAACTTCGGAGAAGCTGCACTCAGGTTCTGGAGGTTGTTGGCATGAAAGACTCCAGCAGATGGCGCCACATCGAGTCCGTGGCACCAGGCTCATAGGAGCTTGAGTGTGCTCAATAGGGAGAGCGGAGCAAGCCCTTTCTCTTCTAGCCCCTTCTTTTCAGGGCTCTTCTGACCCTTTCTCCTCCTGTTCCAGATGCTTCTAGACTTTTTTCCTTTCCCCCCTACTCCCCCTCTGGTCTTTTCGACTCTTCCCACTTCTGGCCGTTTCTTCTCCTCCTCCTACCCCTTCTGGCCCTTTCTTCTCCTCCTCCTACCCGTTCTGGCCCTTTCTTTTCCTCCTCCTCCTTCTGGCCCTTTCTTTTCCTCCTCTTCCCCCTTCTTGTCCTTTCTTCTCCTCCTCCTCCCCCTTCTTGCCCTTTCTTCTCCCCCTTCTTGCCCTTTCTTCTCCCCCTTCTAGCCATTTCTCCTCCTCCCCCTTCTGGCCATTTCTCCTTCTCCCCCTTCTGGCCCTTTCTCCTCCTCCTCCCCTACTGAACCTTCTCCTCCCCTACTGAACCTTCTCTCCCCCCTTCTGGACCTTTCTTCTCCTCCTCCCCTTCTGGCCCTTTCTTGTCCTCCTGCTTCTGGCCCTTTCTTCTCCTCCTCCCCCTTCTGGCCATTTCTTCTCTTCCCCTTCTGGCCATTTCTTCTCTTCCCCCTTCTGGCCATTTCTTCTCTTCCCCCTTCTGGCCATTTCTCCTCCCCTTCTGGCCATTTCTCCTCCCCTTCTGGCCATTTCTCCTCCCCTTCTGGCCATTTCTCCTCCCCCTTCTGGCCATTTCTCCTCCCCCCTTCTGGCCATTTCTCCTCCCCCTTCTGGCCATTTCTCCTCCCCCCTTCTGGCCATTTCTCCTCCCCCTTCTGGCCATTTCTCCTCCCCCTTCTGGCCATTTCTCCTCCCCCCTTCTGGCCATTTCTCCTCCCCCCTTCTGGCCATTTCTCCTCCCCCTTCTGGCCATTTCTCCTCCCCCCTTCTGGCCATTTCTCCTCCCCCCTTCTGGCCATTTCTCCTCCCCCTTCTGGCCATTTCTCCTCCCCCTTCTGGCCATTTCCTCCCCTTGCATTCTCCCCCTTCTGGCCATTTCTCTCCCCCTTCTGGCCATTTTCTCCTCTCCCCCTTCTGGCCATTTCTCCTCTCCCCCTTCTGGCCTTTTTCTCCTCCTGCTCCCTTCTGGCCTTTCTCTCCTCTCCCTTCTGGCCTTTTTCCTCGCTCCCCCTTCTGGCCTTTCTCCTCTCCCTTCTGGCCCTTTCTTTCCCCGCTCCCCTTCTGGCCCTTTCTTTTTCTCCTGCTCCCCTTCTGGCCCTTTCTTCCTCTCCCCCTTCTGGCCCTTTCTTCTTCCTGCTCCCCTTCTGGCCCTTTCTTCTTCTCCTGCTCCCCTTCTGGCCCTTTCTTCTCCTCCTGCTCCCCTTCTGGCCCTTTCTTCTCCTCCTGCTCCCACTTCTGGCCCTTTCTTCTCCTCCTGCTCCCCCTTCTGGCCCTTTCTTTCTCCTCCCCCCTTCTGCCTTCTCGTCCCCCTTCTGGCCCTTTCTTCTCTCCTGCTCCCCCTTCTGGCCCTTTCTTCTCTCCTGCTCCCCCTTCTGGCCCTTTTTCTCTCCCCTTCGCCTTTCTCTGCTCCCGCCCTTCTGCCCCTTTCTTCTCCTCCTGCTCCCCTTCTGGCCCTTTCTTCTCCTCCTGCTCCCCCTTCTGGCCCTTTCTTTTCCTCCTCCTCCCCTTCTGGCCCTTTCTCCGTCTCCCCCTTCTGGCCCTTTCTTCTCCTCCTGCTCCCCTCTTTGGCCCTTTCTTCTCCTCCTGCTCCCCCTTCTGGCCCTTTCTTCTCCTCCTCTCCCCTTCTGGCCCTTTCTTCTCTCCTGCTCCCCTTCTGGCCCTTTCTTCTCCTCCTGCTCCCCCTTCTGGCCCTTTCTTCTCCTCCTGCTCCCCTTCTGGCCCTTTCTTCTCCTCCTGCTCCCCTTCTGGCCCTTTCTTCTCTCCTCCTTCCCCTTCTGGCCCTTTCTTCTCCTCCTCCCCCTTCTGGCCCTTTCTTCTCCTCCTCGTCCCCTTCTGGCCCTTTCTTCTCCCTCCCCCTTCTGCCCTTTCTTCTCCTCCTTCCCCTTCTGGCCCTTCTCCCTTCTGGCCTTCTCTCCCCCTTCTGGCCCTTCTCTTCTCCCTCCTCCCTCTCTTTCTCGCCCTTTGCTTCTTCTCCTCCGTCCCTCTTCTGCCCTTTCTCCTCTCCTCTGGCTTCCTCCCCCTTCTGGCCTTTCTCCTCCCTTTGGCCATTCCCCCCCTTCTGGCCTTTCTTTTCCTCTCCTCCCTTCTGGCCTTTCTCTCCCCCTTCTGGCCCTTTCTTTCCTCCTCTCCCCCTTCTGGCCCTTTCTTCTCCTCTGCTCCCTTCTGGCCCTTTCTTCTCCTCCTGCTCCCCTTCTGGCCCTTTCTTCTCTCCTTCTCCCCCTTCTGGCCCTTTCTTCTCCTCCTGCTCCCCCTTCTGGCCCTTTCTTCTCCTCCTGCTCCCCCTTCTGGCCCTTTCTCTGCTCCCCTTCTGGCTACTTCTCCTGCCCCCTTCTGGCCCTTTCTTCTCCTCTGCTCCCCTTCTGCCTTACTTTCTCCTGCCCTTCTGGCCCTTTCTTCTCCTCCTGCTCCCCTTCTGGCCCTTTCTTCTCCTCCTGTCCCCTTCTGGCCCTTTCTTCTCCTCCTCCTTCCCCTTCTGGCCCTTTCTTCTCCTCCTCGTTCCCCTTCTGGCCCTTTCTTCTCCTCCTCTCCACCTTCTGGCCCTTTCTTCCTCTCCACCTTCTGGCCCTTTCTTCTCTCCGTCCACCTTCTGGCCCTTTCTTCTTCTCTCCCCTTCTGGCCTTTCCTCCTCTCCCCCTTCTGGCCATTTCTCTCCTCCCCCTCTGGCCATTTCTCCTCCCCCCTTCTGGCCTTTTCCTCCTCCCCCCTTCTGGCCTTTCTCCTCCTCCCCTTCTGGCCCTTTCTCCTCCCCCTTCTGGCCCTTTCTCCTCCTCCTCTCCCCTTCTGGCCTTTCTCCTCTCCCCCTTCTGGCCCTTTCCTTCCTCCCTTCTCACCCTTATGGCCCTTTTCTCCTTCTCTCCCCCTTCTGGCCCTTTTTCTCCTCCTCCCCTTCTGGCCCTTTCTTCCTCCCTTCTGGCTTTCTCTCCCCTTCTGGCCTTTTCTCCTCCTCTCCCCCTTCTGGCCTTTCTCTCCCGCTCCCCTTCTGGCCTTTTCTCCTCCTCTCCCCTTCTGGCCCTTTCTCTCCTCCTTCCCCCTTCTGGCCCTTCTTCTCCTCTTCCCCTTCTGGCCCTTCTTTCTCCTCCTTCCCCTTCTGGCCCTTTCTTCTCCTCCTCTCCCCTTCTGGCCTTTTCTCTCCCCTTCTGCCTTTCTCTCCCCTTCTGGCCCTTTCTTCTCCTCCTCCTCTCCCTTCTGGCCCTTTTCTCCTCCTCCCCCTTCTGGCCCTTTCTTCTCCTCTCCACCTTCTGGCCCTTTCTCTCTCCTCTCCCCTTCTGGCCCTTTCTCCTCCTTCCCCCTTCTGGCCCTTTCTCTCCTCCTCTCCCCTTCTGGCCCTTTCCTCCTCCTCCCCCTTCTGGCCCTTTCTCCTCCTCCCCCTTCTGGCCTTTCTCCTCCTCCCCTTCTGGCTTTTCTCCCCCTTCTGGCCTTTCTCCTCCCCCTTCTGGCCTTTTCTCCTCCTCCCCCTTGTGGCCTTTCTCTCTCTTCCCCCTTCTGGCCTTTTTCTCCTCCTTCCCCTTCTGGCCCTTTCTCTCCTCCTCCCCTTCTGGCCTTCTCTCCCCTTTCTGGCCCTTTCTCCTCCTCCCCTTCTGGCCCTTTTTCTCCTCCTCCCCTTCTGGCCCTTGCTCTCCTCTCCCCTTCTGGCCTTTTTTTCTTCCTCCCCCCCTCTGAGTCCTTTCTCCTCCCTCCCCCTTCTGGCCTTTCTCCCTCCCCCTTCTGGCCCTTTCTCCCCTCCCCCTTCTGGCCCTTTCTCTCCTCTCCCCCTTCTGGCCTTTCTCTCCTCCCCTTCTGGCCCTTTCTTCTCCTCTCCCCTTCTGGCCCTTTTCTCTCTCCTCTCCCCTTCTGGCCTTTCTCCTCCCCCTCTGGCCTTTTCCTCCTCCCCCTTCTGGCCTTTCTCCTCCTCCTCCCCCTTCTGGCCCTTTTCTCTCCCCCTTCTGGCCCTTTCTCCTCCTCCCCCTTCTGGCCCTTCTCCTCCTCCTCATCCCCTTCTGGCCCTTTTCTCCTCTCCCCCTTCTGGCCCTTTCTCTCCCCCTTCTGGCCTTTCTCCTCCTCCCCCTTCTGGCCTTTCTCCTCCTCTCCCCCTTCTGGCCTTTCTCCTCTCCCCCTTCTGGCCTTTTCTCCTCCCCCTTCTGGTCCTTTTCTCCTCCTCCCCCTTCGTGGCCTTTTCTCCTTCCCCTTCTGGCCTTTTTCTCCTCCTCCCTTCTGGCCTTTCTTCTCCTCCTCCCCTTTGGCCTTCTTTCTCTCCTTCCCCTTCTGGCCCTTTCTTCTCCTCCTTCCCTTCTGGCCTTTTCTCCTTCCTCCCCTTCTGGCCTTTTCTCCTCCCCCTTTCTGGCCCTTTCTCCTCTCCCCCTTCTGGCCCTTTCTTCTCCTCCTCCCCCTTCTGGCCCTTGCTCCTCCTCCTCCCCCTTCTGGCCCTTTTTTTTCTTTTCCTCCCCCGCCCTCTGACTTTTTTCTCCTCCACCTCCCCCTTCTGGCCCTTCTCCTCCACCTCCCCCTTCTGGCCCTTTCTTCTCCTCCTCCTCCCCCTTCTGGCCCTTGCTCCTCCTCCTCCCCCCCCTTCTGGCCCTTTTTTTTTTCTCCTCCTCCTCCCCCGCCCTCTGACTGTTTTCTCCTCTTTCGGACATTCACTGACAGCATGCAGAGGAAACTTTCTGGGTAAATTCTCCAGATTTCTTGTGTGTTGTTGACATTTTTTGACTTGTTAGGGGGCGTGGCTTATCACACTGTGGGCGTGGCTTGCAAACATTTTTGCTGTCCTAGAATGACACGGGATTGGTTACTCCGCCCCTGTGTCTATTAGAATGTTCTAGACCAATGTGTGGTGTGACAATGATGGAGGTAGTAGTCCCACAGCTTGACTCCTCCCCCCTGACTTTCTGGACAGTCGCGAATATTGGGGTCCCCAGAGACCATGGAATTTACAAAGAAACCTATTTCTTTTCTCTCCGTTATTAAAGCCGCCATAGAGCGACGCGGAGCTGAGCGCTGGTCAGTACCCTCTTCTGTCATTACTCTGCATGGGGGCTGCGTACCAGTCATCACCGAGGCTCCAGCGGCTGGCTGGGGCCCCGTCGTGCCATTCCTGGCAGCGCTCCTAGATCCGCAGCCGCTCTGATCGGTTTCTTCTCTTTTCTTGCAGCTCGTGGATAAAGCCGGAGAGAGTAACAACATGGTGTAGGCGGAGGCGGAGCCTGGCTGGGGGCGGAGCCTGTTACGCTCACACTGAGCCTTGTCTGGACTTTTCCTCCTGGTGTCCGGTGGGCGGAGCCACAAGCCTCGTGCTTCACGGACAGAACTTTATTTACAATACGCAGTTTTATTGTCTGAGGTCGGCGGCTCCGCGAGCGGAGGACGGAGGTTTTATTTATAGAGCGCAGGAGAGGCCGCGATGCTCTGGAGACCGCTGCTGCCGAGACGGGACACGCCGCGCGGACGGAGCGAGAGCAGGATTTATACCGAAATCACAAAAGGTCATTACTGCGCCAATAAACCCACTTTGTAAATATGGCCCAACTCTGATGTGTGGGGGAGGGGCGGCTCCGCGGGGGTCAGTGCTTAGCACAGCGCTCCGCAGACCCAGTGTCCTGAACATGCCTCCAGTCACAGCCAGAGCTGCAAGCATACTACTGACGGAGGAAAAGTCATGATGTAACAGCTCTGGAGGAGATAAGACACAATGTAACAGCAGAATAGCGAGTGCAGCTCTGAGGATAAGACGCGATGTAACGGCAGAATAGTGAGTGCAGCTCTGGAGGTGACTGGAGGATAAAACACAATGTAATAGCAGAATAGTGAGTGCAGCTCTGGAGGATAAGACACAATGTAACAGCAGAATAGTGACTGCAGCTCTGGAGGATAAGACACAATGTAACAGCAGAATAGTGAGTGCAGCCCTGGAGGATAAAACAATATAACAGCAGAATAGTGAGTGCAGCTCTGGAGGTGACTGGAGGATAAGACACAATGTAACAGCAGAATAGTGACTGCAGCTCTGGAGGATAAGACACAATGTAACAGCAGAATGAGTGCAGCCCTGGAGGATAAAACAATATAACAGCAGAATAGTGAGTGCAGCTCTGGAGGTGACTGGAGGATAAGACACAATGTAACAGCAGAATAGTGACTGCAGCTCTGGAGGATAAGACACAATGTAACAGCAGAATGAGTGCAGCCCTGGAGGATAAAACAATATAACAGCAGAATAGTGAGTGCAGCTCTGGAGGTGACTGGAGGATAAGACACGATGTAACAGCAGAATAATGACTGCAGCTCTCAGGATAAGACGCGATGTAACGCCAGAATAGTGAGTGCAGCTCTGGAGGTGACTGGAGGATAAGACACGATGTAACAGCAGAATGAGTGCAGCTCTGGAGGTGACTGGAGGATAAGACACGATGTAACAGCAGAATGAGTGCAGCTCTGGAGGATAAGACATGATGTAACAACAGAATAGTGAGTGCAGCTCTGGAGGTGACTGGAGGATAAGACACGGTGTAACAGCAGAATAGTGACTTCAGCTCTGGAGGTGACTGGAGGATAAGACACGATGTAACAGCAGAATGAGTGCAGCTTTGGAGGTGACTGGAGGATAAGACATGGTGTAACAGCAGAATAATGAGTGCAGCTTTGGAGGTGACTGGAGGATAAGACACGGTGTAACAGCAGAATAATGAGTGCAGCTTTGGAGGTGACTGGAGGATAAGACATGGTGTAACAGCAGAATAATGAGTGCAGCTCTGGAGGTGACTGGAGGATAAGACACGGTATAACAGCAGAATAGTGAGTGCAGTTCTGGAGGATAAGACACGGTGTAACAGAAGAATAGTGAGTGCAGCTCTGGAGGTGACTGGAGGATAAGACACGGTGTAACAGCAGAATAGTGAGTGCAGCTCTGGAGGATAAGACACGGTGTAACAGCAGAATAGTGACTGCAGCTCTGGAGGATAAGACATGGTGTAACAGCAGAATAGTGAGTGCAGCTCTGGAGGATAAGACACGATGTAACAGAAGAATAGTGACTTCAGCTCTGGAGGATAAGACACGGTGTAACAGCAGAATAGTGAGTGCAGCTCTGGAGGATAAGACACGGTGTAACAGCAGAATAGTGAGTGCAGCTCTGGAGGATAAGACACGGTGTAACAGCAGAATAGTGACTGCAGCTCTGGAGGATAAGACATGGTGTAACAGCAGAATAGTGAGTGCAGCTCTGGAGGTGACTGGAGGATAAGACACGATGTAACAGCAGATGTGAGTGCAGCTCTGGAGGTGACTGGAGGATAAGACACGGTGTAATAGCAGAACGAGTGCAGCTTTGGAGGTGACTGGAGGATAAGACACGGTGTAACAGCAGAATAGTGACTGCAGCTCTGGAGGATAAGACATGGTGTAACAGCAGAATAGTGAGTGCAGCTTTGGAGGTGACTGGAGGATAAGACACGGTGTAACAGCAGAACGAGTGCAGCTTTGGAGGTGACTGGAAGATAAGACACGGTGTAACAGCAGAATAGTGACTGCAGCTCTGGAGGATAAGACACGGTGTAACAGCAGAATAGTGAGTGCAGCTCTGGTGGATAAGACACGATGTAACAGCAGAATAGTGAGTGCAGCTCTGGAGGATAAGACACGGTGTAACAGCAGAATAGTGACTGCAGCTCTGGAGGATAAGACACGGTGTAACAGCAGAATAGTGACTGCAGCTCTGGAGGATAAGACACGGTGTAACAGCAGAATAGTGAGTGCAGCTCTGGAGGATAAGACACGGTGTAATAGCAGAATAGTGACTGCAGCTCTGGAGGATAAGACACGATGTAACAGCAGAATAGTGAGTGCAGCTCTGGAGGATAAGACACGGTGTAACAGCAGAATAGTGACTGCAGCTCTGGAGGATAAGACACGGTGTAACAGCAGAATAGTGAGTGCAGCTCTGGAGGATGATACATGATGAATCTCAGGATCTGCATAAAAGAAGAAAACCCAAAAATGTGATGGAAACTACTACAGCAAATAGAAACTTGGGACAAATCATACTGTTGTCTGACTGCAGGGGGCGCTAATGCTGCACACATGATAAATTTCCGAGTTATAATTTGTAGTTCCGCTGATTCCTGTTTTTTCACATGTGAGAAGGCGACATACAAGATACACGTATAGGTTACAGTGACGGACGGATACAGCGGGGACCGACCCCGCGGGATTATGGGGTAAATGTGACAGTAGGATGGGGAGTTGCGGCTGCTTTGGTGGTGAGGATACAGCTCTGGTAGTGATGAGGATACTGCTGTGGTGGTGATGGGGGATACAGCTCTGGTGGTGATGGGGGATACAGCTGTGGTGGGGGTGAGGATACAGCTCTGGTGGTGATGGGGGATACAGCTCTGGTAGTGATGGGGGATACAGCTGTGGTGGTGATGGGGGATACAGCTCTGGTGGTGATGGGGGATACAGCTCTGGTGGTGATGAGGATACAGCTGTGGTGGTGATGGGGATACAGCTCTGGTGGTGATGGGGATACAGCTGTGGTGGTGATGGGGATACAGCTCTGGTGGGGGTGATGGGGGATACTGCTCTGGTGGGGGTGATGATACAGCTCTGGTGGTGATGAGGATACAGCTCTGGTGGTGATGGGGGATACAGCTCTGGTGGTGATGGGGGATACAGCTCTGGTGGTGATGGGGATACAGCTGTGGTGGTGATGGGGATACAGCTCTGGTGGGGGTGATGGGGGATACTGCTCTGGTGGGGGTGATGGGGATACAGCTCTGGTGGGGGTGATGGGGATACAGCTCTGGTGGTGATGGGGGATGCAGCTCTGGTGGTGATGGGGGATGCAGCTCTGGTGGTGATGGGATACAGCTGTGGTGGGGGTGAGGATACAGCTCTGGTGGTGATGGGGGGTACAGCCCGGGGGAGGGGTGGGGGAACAGCTTGGGGGGGTGATGGGGGAAAAAGCTTGGGGGGGGTGATGGGGGGGTACGCTTGGGGGGGTTTGGGGGGTAACCCCTTGGGGGGGAGGGGTACAACTCTGGTGGGGGTTTTTGGGGAAAACGCTCTGGTTTTGGGGGTGATGGGGTACAGCTTTGGGGGGGGTGATTTTTGGGTACGCTTGGTGGGGGTGAAAAGGGGTACAGCTCTGGTTTGGGGGGGGGTGGGGATACCGCCTTGGGGGTATGGAAGGGATACAGCTCTGGGGGTGAGGGGAAAAGCTTTGGTGGGGGGGATGGGGAAAACAGCTCTGGGGGGGGTGAAGGGGATACAGCTCTTGGGGGGGGTGGTGGGGATCGCCTGGTGGGGGATGGGGTCAGCCTGGTGGGGGGATGGGGTACAGCTTGGGGGGGGGATGGGGAACAGCTTGGTGGGGGTGGTTTGGGGGTCCCGCTTGGGGATTATAACTATCCCATTCCCATTTTAGGAACTTGCAGCTCTTGGCGCCCCCCTTCCCCTCAGGTCGTCAGGGAACTGCCCTGGGAAATTTTCCCCAGAGGGGGTCACTTGGATGTGTGCTGGCTTTTGGGCAGCTGCAGTGAGGGAATTAAAAAATTTTTCCGGGCGCAGCCAGGAGTCCCCTTTTAAAAAAACCCCCGCTGGGCACTGCCAGGTTACCCAATAGTTAACATTTACCCCCCTTTCTTTTAGCTGCCCCGTCGGTTTTGAGAAAAATTTATCAGAGGGCCGTAGAAACCCCCCCAAAACAGTGCGTAGGCTCAGGCACGTGCAATTGTTTATGAGCGGGAGAAAAAAACAAATTTAAATTTATGGGTTTTTCTTAAAAAAGGGCAATGCTTAAAAATTATAAAAAGATGTAACAACTGAGCAATACGTTTGTACAGATGATTTATAAATAAAATGGGATTAGAATAAAAGATAACTCACATGGTTGTTAGATCATTTACAGGAAAGCAGGGGGGGGAAGGAGCACACGTCATAGTTCTTTGGGGGAGATCTCTTACTCAGCACACCCCAGCAGAAAGACTCACTAATGAACTTCACGAAAGACATGCATGTAGCTTCTGACCTCCAAAAAGGGCTGGTCCTTGGCCACCCCCCCGGTGAATTTTGGGTCTGAGCTCTGCAAATCTAAGGTTCATAACGTTCTGTGAACCCTGCGAAAACGGCAGACCTATCAATGGTCTTGTTTTGAAATAAGGTTCAAATGAACCCAAACTTGGGTGACATGCTCAGGGGGGACCGAGAATTCCTTTTCTCGGGCTCTGTTGGAGTTAGGGGTTTCACCGGTACCAGGGGAACGATCCCCGTCGGCGCAGGGTTCAACACAGTGGTTCGTGTTTCTAGCGAAAGCTCCCACCCTGTTATTAAACCAAAAAAGAATGAATACTCCAACATGGCTGCTATAGGAAGAAAGCAGTGTTCGGACAATGCGGACCCCGCGGGGGAAGCGGGGAAAACTTCCAGCACGGCACTCACATTTTTCATGCCCCGAGTGCAGGCGACAGGGGGGGAAGGGAGAAGTATGAGGTGCAGAGAGAAGGGAGGGCTTTGCGTAACAAAAAAAAAGAGATGAGGACAGCAATTCCCGCACAGCATCACCACCCCCCCCCCTTTTAGGGGGGTACGGAGGATGACCTGTCGGTAATCCGAAAGCGCACTCAGGGGGGCGCCCGTCGTGATAACCCATAGATTCCCCTGATACTGCCTTTTTTGTTGTCGGCAAAATATACTGCTCGGGCAAAGGGTCCAGCGAGCAACCTTCCCCTTTGGTTGGACACTGGTGCGCCCGCTCAGGGGTTGTGGTCGGGCCACCTTTAAAGGTGCGCCGTAAGGTAGGGCTGCAAAAGTTGCGTGCCCAGAACAGGCCCAGGCACTCCTTCTCGAGGGTGGGAGTATGCCACTTCCCTTGGAGAGTTTCCGGCTAGTAAAAACACGGGGTGCCCCGGGTTCCCCCGAATAAACCTGGTGAGTCAGAAACGAGGCCAAATTCGCTGGCGTCAGTCTGTACGGGAAATGGCGATGCTGTCGAGGTTTTTAAACATGGGAGCTGCACGGGGCTTTTTTTCAAAGATCGGAATGCCGCCTCACAGCCATTGCCCGTTGACTTTTTGGGGTTTTAGACCGCCTTGGTTGAGGGGCCGTCAAGGGTTTTTGCAAATTTGGGGCTAAGTTCGGTACGAAAGCTTATACCCGCAGTGCCCCGGGAAAGGGCTTCACCCGCTTTTTGGTCCTGGGGGTGGGGCCGGACCGATCGCGTCCCCTTTTTCGGGGGTTTGGACTCATGGAACCCCACCTACCCGGTGCCCAGGGAGTGGACCTCCCTCATGCCCATCTGGGTTTTCCTGGTTTATGGGCCGCCCCTTTGGGGAATACGTTGAGCACCCCCTGGAGATGCTGAAGGTGTTCCTCCCAGGTGGAACTGGACGGCAATGTGTCCGGGCGCCCCAGCGTACTCCCTCAGTCCTAAAGCAGGGGGTTTACCACCGCTAAAAAAGTGGCGGGGCATTTTCATGCCAAAAGGCATGACAGTGGACTCTTTTACATCCAAAAAGGGGGTGATAAAGGCGTTTTCTCCTGCGCCGCAGGGTCAGGGGAATCTCCCAGTATCCCGGCTCAAATCCATGAGGATATGTCTTGGCTTTCGCAACCGCTCAGCAGATCCTCGAGCGTGGCTTGGGTGGCATCAGAGGTAGTGAGGCGTTGGGCCCCCCTGTGTCCCGAGAAAACCGGGGGTCCGATCTTTTTTGGCACGGAACTAAGGTGGGCCCCACGCGCTTTTGGAGGGCGGATCCCCCCCGCTGAACATTCATGGTTCCGGGCCCGCAAAATCTGCTGCATTTCCCTCAGGTCGATAAGGTGTCCCCCGTAAGGGGGTGATTCCCGGTGTCCACCTGGGACTGCCAACTCGGCCCTTGGGTGGTTTTCGTGAACTCCCCCGGAAAGGGTTCAGAGTGGTCAAAAAATGAAACCCGCTGGGAGGGTTAGCGAGGTTTTTACCCCCTTTGTCCTCAAGGACCCATTGGATTAGCTTGGGCCAGCATTTAGGGGGGACCCTCTTCCCGTCCTGGGCGATTGCAGCCGGTAAGACGCAGGTTTCCGTTCGTGATGGGCCTTCTCATGTTGGTGAAAGGCCTTGGGCCCCCCCCGAGTGTGGTCAAGGTAACCCGTGGTGGCGGGGTTGAGCTGTTGGTGCACGAGTACGGGCCTTCCCGGCTCCCTGAAGCTTTCCTTTGGTGGGGACCAGCACCCCCAACCTTTTTACCCCCTGGTAGGTCGCTCCCCGGGGGTTCTGGCGTACCCGTGTTTGGTCAGCCTGAGCCTGCGTCATGTTGTCTGCACCAACTGCGTCAAAGGGCTGCATTTTTCGGGAAGCGCTGACATAACCCCCGATGGACATTGTTGGGGGGGTTTTGGTATTTCCCCGGATTCTCTTATCAAACCCCGGGGTCCCGGACTGCCCCCCATAAGGAGCTCGAAGGGGGGGAACCCCGTCGAGGCCTGCGGGATTCTTGTAGGGAAATAGAGGTGTTTGGGGGTCCGCTCCCAATCGCGTCCCCGGGTCTCAAACACATGCGGAGACTGTTTTGGGGTCCCTTAAAGCGCTCACACAAAAAATTGGTCGTGGGTGATCGCACTCGATACCTACGCGTCACCGATTTTGCTGCCAGAGGCCTTATTTGGCGAGACATAAATTGGCCTTGATCGGTAAGCATCTCCCTGGGAAAACCTACCCCTGAAAAGATGGCACCAGTGCATCCGCCACCTTATTGCCCAGTGGGCAGAGCTACTGCCCCGGGTACCCGGGGAGGTATCTACCCAAGTAAGGATGTTTTGCTTTCCAGAGCTGCTGGGGACTGCAGCGGGGCCCAAATGTCCACCGCGATCTTGGAAAGGCTCCTCTATTTACGGGCAAGGGGGTCAGGGGGGCCTTAAAAAGCAGGCCCCCCCTTCCCACTCTTTTAAGGTGATACGGAGGGGCCGTTTTGTTTTTGGGCACATCTGTCCCCATTTGGGCCAATAGAGTGTTGAGACAGCCCCTGCCTTATTTTGTGATCCCCCGTGTCCAGCGGTGGAAAACATGGGCAATCCCCAACAATCACCCCGGAACTGGTGCGGGGACCG
>JARQOD010003568.1:0-20290 GCA_033576555.1 Oophaga sylvatica
CCTCCATCGTTGCCTCCCCCACCATCTTTGCCCATCACCTCCATCGTTGCCTCCCCCCATCATTGCCCATCACCTTCATCATTGCCTCCCCCGCCACCATCACTGCCCATCACCTCCATCCCTGCCTCCTACCACCGCCATCAGTGCCCATCACCTCCATCATTGCCTCCCCCCACTGCCATCATTGCCCATCACCTCCATCGCTGTCTCCCCAACCGCCATCATTGCCCATCACCTCCATCGTTGCCTCCCCCCACCATCTCTGCCCATCACCTCCATCGTTGCCTCCCCATCATTGCCCATCACCTTCACCATTGCCTCCCCCACCATCATTGCCCATCACCTTCACCATTGCCTCCCCCCACAATCATTGCCCATCACCTCCATCACTGCGTCCCCCCACCAACCCTCTCTCTCACACACACACACACACAAAGCATCGCACCACATACACACACAACTTGGCACAGAGACACCCAGCACAGCTCACCTCCCCACAGCAGCAGCACATCACGGCAGCCTGTTCCTCGCCTGCTGCTTTCTGTCTGAGACCCAATGCTGTATGATGACGTCATCCAGCTGGGCTCTCTCAGACAGGAAGAGCCGTGCAGGATGCAGGATGTGCTGCGCTGTGAGTATTTGTGTGTGTCTGTGTATGTGTGTGTGTGTGGTGCGGTGGTGAGGCTTTACATGCGGGAAGTGGTAGCTGCAGCCTGCGGCTAACACTGCCCGCTATTAAAGAGAAATGGTATTCACGCCTCTCCACGCCCATAGGGGCATGGGGAAGCGTGAATATTCATTTAGCTTTAGCAGCGGGGACACGATCCTGTCTCCAGCTGCTGCTACGCAGGCACAGGGCAGGCCCCCTTGACTCAGGGCCCCCATAGCCACTTGCTGGGGCCCATGCAGCAGTAGGGGCCCTTGGAGCAGTAAGGGCCCTAGGCAGCTGCTGGCCAGTATGCCAGCAGGTGTCAGTGCCTGAGCCCACCGGAGAATCCTCCGGTTCTCCGGTGGGCCAGTCTGAGCCTGGTTACTATTATTATAAAGTAAATTAAGGTTGACAAGTTTAAGTAATAAGAATTGATGTCGTTGGCATTGAAATGGGCACTGTAGGTGTGTTTACTCTCCTCCACTCCCTGCCGACTTTTCTTCCCCATTGACTTGCATTGGGGTCGGGTCGAGTTTCAGTCGGAACTTCGACTTTTTCCAATAGTCGGCCGATTTCGTTCGACTCGACTTTTGGAAAAGTCGGATGGTCCAAAAGCCGACTCGACCATCCCGGAGTCAAAGTCGCTCATCTCTACTGCTGGACACTTCTGAAACTGGCAATTGGTAACTTAAGGGTATGCCACACTAAACAATATCGCTAACGGGATCGCTAAAAAAGTCACTATTTAGCGATCCTGTTAGCGATGTTGTTCAGTGCGGCAGCTTCCTGCTGTGATCTCGCTCGTCGCTGGAATCGCTCCGGACCCTATTTTCTCGTCGGCGCTCCCGCTGGGTAAGTATCTAATCGCTGTGTGGCACCTTTTCTTAGCGATTTAGCGGTACTTTTGTACCGCTAAAGTCGTTAAGAAGATCGCTAACGGCGATAGCGTCGTTAACTATATCGCTAAATGTGGCCGCATTTAGCGATATAGAAACAATCCCGCTAGCGATCGCATTAGTATGCGTCTTTATTGTGATCGCTAGCGGGATTGTTTAGTGTGGCAGTACCTTTATGCTTTCTTCCTAAATGACTTTGTACCTACTCAGTATTAGTAGATTATCCTCATGAATGCTATGAAGTGACCTTATCTGTGTGATTAGTAACATCCTCATTCAATAGCGCTAACAGTGTTTATCCATTTTCCTCCTAGCTGTGTCACTGAAAGCACTTTACCACCACTGAGTGCTGAATAACGATTTTCATAAATAGCGAGGAAACGGCACACCAGATCAAGGAAGCGTCTTTCACAATGACCCAAGCAGTGTGACGGCACATTTAATTTTAAAAGAAAGACTGATGTGCACAAGGCCAAATGGAAAAGCTAATAGCTGTGTTAGATTTTGATGCCTTTTCTGTTTTTTATTTCTTTTAACCTTTCGCAATTTCTTTTGCTTCAATTCCAGAAACTGCTCTGAAAAATCAGTACATGATGACGTATAACACTTTACATTTAGTGAATGTTTTCAGGATAAAATCACCACTGTTTATGCAAAATATAGAGTATTCTACACTATTAATTCAAAGATAAGAGGCATACATTTCTGCAATTCAGCAGTAACCTATAAATATGTTTTCTGATTCATGTATGCATTGTTAGATAAAAGCTTATGTCTGAGTTTTACTGCCATGGGGCGCTAGAACTAGATAAAGGAATTAAAGCACTGGACGATATTTATTCCACTTACACCTAAAAATATTGGGAAGGATTGAAAAATTATAATTTCCACTGTACATGTACAGTACAGTTGAAAAGTTTGGACACACCTTCTCATTTAAAGATTTTTCTGTATTTTCATGACTATGAAAATTGTACATTCACACTGAAGGGATCAAAACTGAATTAACACATGTGGAATTATATACTTAACAAAAAAGTGTGAAACAATTGAAAATAAGTCTTATATTCTAGGTTCTTCAAAGTAGCCACCTTTTGCTTTGATGACTGCTTTGCACACTCTTGGCATTCTCTTGATGAGCTTCAAGAGGTAGTCACCGGAAATGGTCTTCCAACAATCTTGAAGGAGTTCCCAGAGATGCTTAGCACTTGTTGGCCCGTTTGCCTTCACTCTGTGGTCCAGCTCACCCCAAACCATCTCGATTGGGTGCAGGTCTGGTGACTGTGGAGGCCAGGTCATCTGGTGTAGCACCCCAACACTCTCCTTGTTGGTCAAATAGCCCTTACACAGCCTGGAGGTGTGTTTGGGGTCATTGTCCTGTTGAAAAATAATTGATGGTCCAACTAAACGCAAACCGGATGGAATAGCATGCCGCTGCAAGTTGCTGTGGTAGCCATGCTGGTTCAGTATGCCTTCAATTTGAATAAATCCCCAACAGTGTCACCAGCAAAGCACCCCCACACCATCACACCTTCTCCCCCATGCTTCACGGTGGGAACCAGGCATGTAGAGTCCATCTGTTCACCTTTTCTGCGTCGCACAAAAACACGGTGGTTGGAACCAAAGATCTCAAATTTGGACTCATCAGAGCAAAGCACAGATTTCCACTGGTCTAATGTCCATTCCTTGTGTTCTTTAGTCAAACAAGTCTCTTCTGCTTGTTGCCTGTCCTTAGCAGTGGTTTTCTAGCAGCTATTTTACCATGAAGGCATGCTGCACAAAGTCTCCTCTTAACAGTTGTTGTAGAGATGTGTCTGCTGCTAGAACTCTGTGTGGCATTGACCTGGTCTCTAAAGGCTGGGTCTCACATAGCGATACACCAGCGATCCCGACAACGATCAGGATCGCTGGTGTATCGCTACATTATCGCTGCTAAGCTGCCAAACAGGCAGCTCAGGCAGCGATCAGTACAAGCGACACTGCGGGTAACGTCGCTTAGTTACCCGCAGTGTACCTTGGATACCAGCGCCCTGATGCAGGGAGCTGGTAACCAAGGTACACATCGGGTTTCCAGGTGCTGCGCGGTGCCTGGAAACCCGCTGTGTTCCTTGGTTACCAGCTCCCTGCATCAGGGAGCTGGTATCCAAGGTACACAGTGGGTTTCTAGGCACAGCCCCGCGCCTGGAAACCCGCTGTGTACCTTGGTTACCAGCGGATCGCTGGTCTCCCGCCTGTCACACGCAGCGATGCGTGCCTGCCAGCGGGAGACCAACGATCAAAAAAATGTCCTGACATTTCAGCGATGATCAGCGATACCCGGCAGGGGGGCTGATCGTCGCTGAATGTCACACACAGCGATATCGCTGGTGAGCTCGCTGCTACATCACAAAACTAGTGACTCAGCACCGATCTCGCTAGCGATATCGCTATGTGAGACGGGGGCTTAATCTGAGCTGCTGTAAACCTGTGATTTCTGAGGCTGGTGACTCAGATAAACTTATCCTCAGAAGCAGAGGTGACTCTTGGTCTTCCTTTCCTGGGGCGGTCCTCATGTGAGCCAGTTTCTTTGTAGCGCTTGATGGTTTTTGCACTTGCACTTGGGGACACTTTCAAAGTTTTCCCAATTTTTCAGACTGACTGACCTTCATTTCTTAAAGTAATGATGGCCACTCGTTTTTCTTTACTTAGCTGATTTTTTCTTGCCATAATACAAATTCTAACAGTCTGTTCAGTAGGACTATCAGCTGTGTATCCACCAGAATTCTGCACAACACAACTGATGGTCCAAACCCCATTTATAAGGCCAGAAATCCCACTTATTAAACCTGACAGGGTACACCTGTGAAGTGAAAACCATTCCCGGTGACTACCTTTTGAAGCTCATCAAGAGAGTGCCAAGAGTGTGCAAAGCAGTCATCAAAGCAAAAGGTGGCTACTTTGAAGAACCTAGAATATAAGACATATTTTCAGTTGTTTCACACTTTTTTGTTAAGTGTAATGTATAATTCCACATGTGTTAATTCATAGTTTTGATGCCTTCAGTGTGATTCTACAATTTTCATAGTCTAGAAAATACAGAAAAATCTTTAAATGAGAAGGTGTGTCCAAACTTTTGGTTTGTACTGTACCACAGTGAAAAAGATTGGTATCACATCAGTTAATGTTAGCAAAGAAGCTTTCAATCTAAAGGTGGCCATACACATAAGAAAAAAATTAGGTTGAAGGCACATCACCAAATTCAAAAAGCGTTACAGAAAAAAGTCAATTGTATAATGCCATAATGCCAATGCACTACAGAATACAGCAGACCCCCATGATAAAGGCATAGGCATCACTGGTGCAAAATACTAATAAAACAACAACTCACATGCTAATCATTCATAAAGGGGGTGGTTGCTTAGTATTATAAATTAAACTGCTAAGCATCTTCTTGCCAGCCCTGTCCTAACCCTTTACAGTGCAGTCCCTGCTGCAGCAGTTACACACCTCCTGGCTGCTGTCATGGCTCGGTTTGGGAATCTGGTCAATGCACATTCATAAAAAAATGTAATAAAAAGTTATCAAAATGTTGTACCCCAAAATTATGTTAATAAAATTATCCTCTTGGCCCGCCAAAGCAAGCACTCACACAGCTCAAATGATGAAAAAAAAAAGTTACAGGTCTCAGAAAATGGCGACATAAACCAACATTTTTTTCCATTTTGTTTTTAACACTAGAATAAAAAAATCTATATAAGCTGATATTGTTATCATACAGACCTAAAAAATCATGTTGAAATGTAATCTTGTATTTTTTACCACACAAAGAACATTGTAAAAACAAAACTACAAAAAATAGTGCAGTTGCAGTTTTTACACGACTTTAACTTAATTGGAATATTTGTCGCAGTTTTCGTTACTTTGTATAGTAACGAAAATAGTATAATTCAAACCTGCAATTAATTCTTCAAAAAATCAAACCCTTGTATGTTTAGGTTGATGAAGAAATAAGAAATTAAGGCTTTTGGAAAAAGGGGAGGAAAAAAACAAAAGAACAAAAATAAAATTTAGCAGTAATGAGAAAGAGTTAATTATTCACCAGTCATTGAATTTTTGTAATAATTATTACAATACATTATTACTTTATTTTGCTTTCTTCTCTCCCAAACACAATGCTGAAATGCTGCTTAAATCTCACTTCACGCTCTTTGAGGAGCTGCTTTCATCTGCTGCTCAGCAAAAATCCATAAACGGTATTCTAACAGCCTGTGCATAGGAATTTCCCTGGCTGAGTTGGGGCAGGGAGCTGAAACGGCTCAGACAGAGAATGTCCTGTGCAGAGGCTGTTTTACTATAATGTATGGCTCATTGCTGTCAGAAACTGGGCATTGAAGAAATACTGTAACACTGCATTTGAAAGAGAATGAATTACCATAAATTACAACAATTCATAAGTTTGCAATTTTGCAAGTTTGTAAAGTTTAGTTAGACTTTAATATAAATTAATGCATGCTCAATGTATTATCTTTTCTACCCAACAGAATTGAATAACAAGTTGTTAACAAGGTTTCATTTATATTATTTTATTTTTGTCCTGGTTATTCGCTGGTTAAGTCATGAAATTGTGAAGTTAGTACATGTCAACAAAGACTTGGGCAGTGTTGGAATGTGAGCATTATAGCAGCAGGTGGTAAACCCCTTCAAAAGAAAATTGATAATCTCAACCAAATCAGGCAAACATCCAATCCTTTTTGGATTCAACTAACCTACCTAAATTGGACAAAGACACCTTGGACTCCCTTTCCTCCCCTTTTACAGAAAAAGAAATTTTAGATACCATCAAGCACCTAAAACCCTTCAAAGCCCCTGGTCCAGACGGCTTCACGAATGACTTATAAAAATTTTAGTAACCTCCTGGCCCCGCACCTAACAAAAATCTTTAACTCAGCCTCAGATTCCGGAAACTTCCCAAAAGAGATGCTAGAAGCTACGATTGTCCTCATACCCAAACCCAATTCTGACCCATCCCATATGAAAAATTATAGGCCGATCTCCTTGATCAATGCTGACATTAAGATTTATGCCAAGGCTATAGCAAACAGATTAAATAACTCCCTCCCCAACCTAATAAATAATGATCAAATTGGATTTGTTATTAACTGGCAATCCATCGACGGCACAAGGAGATTGATTAATTTATAAAATTGATTAATTTTAAGAAATCTAGAGCAACTATCATCTCCCTCGATGCCGAGAAGGCATTCGACCGCCTAAATTGGGTATACTTATTTGCAACCCTTCGTAAATTCGGCTTCCAATCAAGAATTCTGTCTAGCATCTCAGCCCTTTATTCCAACCCCACTGCAAAGATATACGTTAATAATAACCTGTCTCTGTCCTTTAAAATCTCCAATGGCACTAGACAGGGGTGCCCACTTTCACCCCTCCTCTTTGTCCTAGCCATAGAGCCTTTGGCTTAGCTTAGAAGGGATGACCCAGACATTCAAGGCATTGTAGCGGGCTCTAGAGAGTATAGAATTACCCTTTTTGCGGACAACATAATACTAACAGTGTTAGGGTTCGATTTCCCGCTGCTGCACAAGGGGAGTCTCGAACCCGT
Organism: Oophaga sylvatica; assembly: GCA_033576555.1. Classification (NCBI taxonomy): domain Eukaryota; kingdom Metazoa; phylum Chordata; class Amphibia; order Anura; family Dendrobatidae; genus Oophaga; species Oophaga sylvatica. The sequence goes on from JARQOD010003568.1 coordinate 7,145, forward strand.
CCCGCTGCGGTCTCCCATTCATCTCCGGCCACAGTGGAGCCTGCTCAGCTGAGACGTCGGTCCAAGCGTCTTGCCCACTCCACTACTGTGCAGTGACTTGCTGCTGCCTTTCCTGGATCTGCTATTATAGCCAGTGCTGGAGCAGACGTCTTTGGGACAAAGTCCTGCGTTTTCCCTTCTGAGCATGCCCAGAGTGAGATCTCTCATTGGAGATCAGGGGTCACATGTTCAGGTGCTGCAGCAGCTCCTATTGGTCCGCCAGGAAGGTCATGTAGCTACATGTGTTTGTAACAGTTTCTCATTGGTCCTTGTTCCTGGAAGGTCCTGTAGCTGTTGCTATAAAAGGGTAGCATGGCTGGGCCGCCATGCGCTAATATCAACCATTGTATGCTATGCGCCAGTGTGGTCATGTGTATGTGTGGATAGGGACCCGGCTGAATTAAGCCACTAGAATACCGACTGAGGAGTTTGTTATGGAAGCTGGTCAGGGTCGGTGTCCTAGATGCCCTAGATTACCGGCATAACAGGTGAGGAGTTTTGATTGCCATATTCAGGGTCTGGCGTTCAGACGCCATAGATTGCGGGTGACTCCCGCGAGGACATTAGCACATGATCACGCTTTATGTACGCTTAGCACTTAACTGTGTACCTGAGAGCCTTACAGGACACAGTGCTTTTTCTCAGCGGCCCAGTGACGTAACAGGGTTCGCTTTCAACGCTAGTCAGCGTCCTAGCGTGTTTTCTTTGCCACTCAGTTGTGTCTAGTGAGTGCGCACACATCGCCATATAGCGCTGCGGCTCTCCTTCTAGCGGCTCTGTGGAGTAACAGAGTTCGCACTCATTGCCACAGCTCATTACGGCGTTTATGTTGGCGACTCTGCGGATAACAGAGTTTGCTTCTCGCGCCATTTTTACTAGCAGCAGGCTCCGCTTGCACGGTGGACCCCGGGCTGCGAACGCACCTTTCTACATTATATTTTTGGTGTGTTCCGCAGACCCATAACAAACAGTTTCTAATTCCTCCACGTCAATTATGAAAATCCAAAGCCTGCTTTCAAATTTCTCCAAGGTATCTTACTTCAAGATAAACAAATCCAAATCGAAAATCCTGCCATTCAATCTAAACCTTCCCTCATCAACAACATTAAACAAATAACACCCTGGTCTTGGTCTTATGACTACATAACCTATCTGGGCTTGAAATTTTCTAGTTCTATCTCCTCCCTGATCCCGGTTAATTTAGCCTCTCTTCACAAATCTATTTCCAAAGACATGTCCTCATTTGGAAAAAAGGCCTCTCATGGTGGGGGAGGATTATTACTTTTAAATCCTACATCCTCCCAAAAATCTTGTATGTATTTCGATCATTGCCATTACTGATCTCAGTCCCTTTCCTAACAAGTTTACAAACCCGCACCAATAACTTTATATGGGGCAATAGAAAGGCGAGGATTGCCACCAATATCCTTTATAATAACAAAAGATTTGGTGGTGCAGGCTTACCTAACATCTCGGCATATTACCAGTCCTTTCTAATCAAACAGAGTCTATTCTGGTGGCCCCTTCCAGATCCCCCAGCTTGGTGTGAGCTGGAACGATTCCTTAATAAAAATATCTCACCTTATCGCCTAATCCTAGATGCAATCCTACTTAAAAAAACGCCCTCTCTTTCCCACCCCATATTTAGTGCTACATTGGACGCCTGGAAATTACTTTCCAAACAAAAACAGGGCTCAAACAAATTTACTTTCCTTAAAAATCTCCCACTCCAATTAATTTGCACCCTTTACAATCAAGATATTGATTCCATTTGGGCAACACATAGCGTTAAAATAGTTAAAGACCTTTATAATGAAAACATCCACATCCCTTTCACCCTAATAAAAGAGAGATTCAATGTCTCATCTTCTTCATTCTGCCAGTACATTATACTTAAAGACCCAATTGAAAAATTTCTTTCAACCAAACCAAACTTATCAGAACCCGCCGCTAACCTCATAATCAACATAAACCATAATATTTTTTGGAGCACCTCATATATGTACACGTGGTTAATAAAAGCCAAGCGTTTGTCAGATCCCATAATCTGCTGAGATGGGAGAAAGAACTTCATATAGCCCCAGAGTCAGCAGATTGGGAACATGCTTGCTCCATTTCCTATGCCGCCACTATCTCCATGTCTCTTCAGGAGGCCCATCACAAAATGTTGACTAGATAGTACTATACTCCAGCTAGACTTTCCAAGAGAAATCTGGAAAATCCGTCAACTTGCTGGAGGGAATGCGGCCAATACGGTAACTTACTTCATATATTCTGGAACTGCCCTCTAATAAAACCCCTTTGGAATGACATATCAGCCTTAATCAATTCACTACTTCCCAAACCCATTACTCTGTCACCTCAACTAGCCCTCTTATCATTAAACTCAGACGACATTGAGCATTTCTCTATTCCTTTAGTGATCCACATCTTACTAGTCACTAAAAACTCTATCGCTTTTAATTGGAAAAGAACAGATCCCCCAAAATCCAAGACATTATCGAAAAAATTACCCTCCATAAAGCTTTCGAACAAAAAATAGCTCAGGTGAATAATAAGTTTGACAAATACACTAGAAAATGGTCCAGATGGATTACTCTATTTCCTTAATGCTTACCAAAGGTATTATACAGCATTACCTTACTCTGTTTTTTAATTTTTTTTAATCTATTTGTATTCAATGCCTTTGTTGATATTGAGTTATTGAGATGTTTGTAAAAGTTAACTTGTTGCTTCATATCCTATGGGTTTCAAGGACCACATGGTCCCTCTTTCCCTTTCTGTCTTTCCCCTCCCTGCCCCTTCCCTTCTCTCCCTTTCCATTGTTATATAAAACCCTAATAAAAGTTTTTGGAAAACAAAAGAAAATTGATATCAAGATTTTATATTCCAAACTAGTAGCTTGTTAAATCTTTATCTTGTTTGCAGCAATCTGGTTTCATATTTTAGAGAAATCCATAGTTGAAATTGTAAGCAAATGGTTCACAAGTTCAACAGGATGGGATAATGCACTTGTAGGTCTCATGCCTTTTCCACTATCCCTCCTCACTTGTCTCATGGCTCTGAACGACAGATTACTCTTGTGCAAGTCACCTTCTTTCCCTGACTGAGAGCTCTATAAAATGCTGACAGTATCTGGGGCAGTGCATGCACAGAGATCCACTGGTCTTATGCGATCTTGTGGACCCTACTGTGCATGCATCACCCCAGGCACTGACATCATTTGCAAGTTCACTGAAAAAGAATGACGTATCAGAGACCGGTGGTGGATGGTGAATAAGGAAAGAGGCAAAAAATCTATAAGAGCTTTGTCATACCCAGTGGCACTAACTAGCATATAATTTCAACAATGAATTTATCTAAAAAACGTAGATTGGCGCAATCAAGATAAGGATTTAATCAGCATTAAAGTGCCTTTACAAACAAGCCTTTAGTTTTGCAGAATAAAATCCTGATGACAAGATCAACTTAAATATATAGAAATTGTTTGGCTCGGGTCATTGTTTTTTACTTTGTCTTTTTTTTAGTTCAAATTATGTAAAATGTATAATCGTAATCGTTGACAACTCATACATCTACTCTCCCTCATGCAGAACCTGATGAAAAACATGGAGTTAATTTTTGTGTTTTTTTGGAGGCACATCCTAAACTGTTAAATTTAATGATGAAAGATCACTTACTGGAAGAAATGTCAAAATGTTGCTGGAATCACTGAATGTAGAGTCTGTTAACATTAATAAGATGATTGCAAAATTTGTCAAACTGACTGGGTGTGGTGGGAATTCAGAACAAAGGCAGATATTAGAAACAATAAATGTGAGATTTTTTATAAGTGATATGTCTCCTACAAAGTTATGTGCTTACTGTATACTGTCATTTTTGGTTGACAGACTGCCTTTAACATGTGGCAACATACAGTTGAAAAATTAATCATACCCTCTGAACCTATTCACATCTTTTAATGTTACATCTGCAAATCAGAAAATTGTGACATTTGTATATAGCCCCCTGTAGTCTGATACTCCTAAAAAAAAGTTACCAATTGTCTACAGAAGTCAAAAAGTTAGTAAATTGAGTCTACTGTTGTGTAATTTTTTTCTGAGTACAACTACAGTTGGTTTGTGAAGGCCTCAGAGGTTTGTTTGAGACCATTAGAAAAACATCATGAAAAAAAAGGAACACACCAGAAAACTCAGGTATAATCTTGTAGAGAAGTAAAAAATAGCACAAGCTCTGAACATCTCAAGGAGCAGTGTTCAATCCATCATCTAAAAATGGAAGGAATATGGTACAACTGCAAGGCTACCAAGACATGGCCATCCACCTAAACTGACATCTTAAGCAAGGAGATTACTAATTAGAGAGCCAGCCAAGAGGTCCATGGTCTCTCTTGAGGAGCACCAGAGCTCCACAGCTCAGGTAAGAGAATATATCCACAGAACAGTTATTAGTTGTATAATTGACAAATTTGACATTAATGGAAAAGGGTCAAGTAGAAAGCAATCTTTGAAAGCAAACCATAAGAAGCACTGCTTTCAGTTTGCAATAAGCCATTTAGGAGATACAGCTAGCATGTGGAAGAAGGTGCTCTGGTCAGATGAGACCAAAGAACTTTTTGGGCTTAATGCAAAATGCTCTGTGTGGCGGAAAACTAATTCACTGCACATCACCCTGAAAACACTTTTCCCACCATCAAACATAGCGGTGGCAGCATCATTCTGTGGACATGCTTTTATTAGAGGCTGCAAATACTTGAGGTCACCATCCAGCAGGACAACGACCCTAACCCTACTGTCAGAGCTACAATGGAATGGTTTTCTATAAAACACCAGACCTTATTTCCATTGAAAATCTGTGGCAATAATTGGAAATTTCTGTTCACGGACGCTCTCCATCCAATCTCATTTAGCTAGGGCTAGTTCACAAGGAAAAATGGGCAAAAAGTTTAGCCTCTAGATTGCAAAGTTGGTAGAGACATATGCCAAAAGACTTGCAGCAGTAATTGCAGTGAAAGGTAGTCCTACAACGAACTGACTCGGAGGTAGTGAATGCAAATGCACGTCACAATTTTTAGATTTATATTTTTAAAATATTTAGGAAACCATGTATCATTTACTTTACACTTCACAAACATTTTCTATTTTGTGTTGGTATATCACACAAAAGTCCAATATAATACATTTAAGTTTGTGGGTGTAAAGTGAAAAAATTTTAAAGTTCACTGGGTATGAATACTTTTTCAAGGCAATATATGTAGTGATAGCTTACATCAGTGGTCCCCAAGGGACCGGCTTCAAGCAAGACCATTCTTCCATGGCCCGGCAGGCGGGGATGGAGGTGGGGCAGGGGCGGGCTTTGGTCATATGGGGGCACGGCTATGGAGTTGTATGTATAGCAAGATGGTCCCACACATATAATCCCCCCATGTATAGTATGATGACCCCACAAAGTACTGATTTATATATATATATACACACACACACACTGTATATACTCGAGTATAAGCCGACCCGAGTATAAGCCGAAGCCCCTAATTTTGCCTCGGAAAACTTGGTAAGCTTATTGACTCGAGTATAAGCCGGGTATGCATTGTCCCCTCATTCCTATCCCTGTATGTGTGGTTCCCCCCGTCCTGTCCAGCTCTGTGTGGCTCCTCCTGCTATAAGCATGGCTTCCCTGTCCCATCCTGCATGCATGGCTCCGCTCCCACCCTCCCATCCTGCATGCATGGCTCCGCTCTCACACTCCCATCCTGTATACATGGCTCCGCTCCCACCCTCCCATCCTGTATACATAGCTTCGCTCCCACCCTTCCATCCTTGCACACTTGGCTCCGCTCCCACCCTCCCATCCTGTATACATGCCGTTGCTTCCACCCTTTCATCCTTGTATACATGGCTCCGCTCCCACCCTCCCATCCTGTATACATGGCTCCGCTCCCACCCTCCCAGCCTTGTATACATGGCTCCGCTCCACCCTCCCCTCCTAGTATACATGGCTCCGCTCCCCACCCTCCCTTCCTTGTATGCATGGCTCCGCTCCCACCCTCCCATCCTTGTATACATGGCTCCCACCCTCCCATCCTGTATACATTACTCCTCTGGGCTCCCCCGTCCTCCCCATCATACTTACCCTCCTCAAACTGTCGCGGAACGTCCCTGCATATCTATCCGGGCGTGTCATCTGCTTCCTGTGCGGAGCGGTCATGTGGTACAGCTCATTAAGGTAATCAATATGGACGCCACGCCGATGGGAGTGGAGTCGCATCCATATTCATGACCTTAATGAGTGGAATTACGTGACCACTCAGCACAGGATGAAGCTGCCGCGCCGGGACAGGGATGCAGGGACAGAAGGTGAGCATTGCTGTCTTCTGGAAGCCGGTGGCTGTAGCTGTCTGCAACGGCCCCATAATGGGCCGCGAACCGGTGGTTGGGGACCCCTGGCTTACATGGTCATGGCTATTGGCTTTAGGTATTTGCTTTGTTTATATATTAAATTTGTTAAATAGTAACTGCGTTGATCACTCACTCTCATAATTTGCTCAAACCTGTTGCTTATAAAACTCTATGGAGTGAAAGGGAGAAAAGCTGGAGGGAGACAAATGTAGAAAGGCACAAGACATAACTGCTTAGTGCAGGGAGAAACACTATATAACTACTGTATTTCACAATTTGGCCAAGTTTCTACATACAGTGGCTAAAAGAACTTGAGCAAAACAAGTATGTTAAAATTAATAAAAGGACAAATCTGGATTACTGCATGACATAGCAACTGGATTGATCAGCATTGGGCCATGTTAACACATTGAGTGTTAGTTGAGTTTTTACATCAGTAAATGTAAGCCAAAACCGGGTGATAAGTATAGAAGTGGTGACGTGTTTCTATTACACTTTTCCTCTGATTGTTTCACTCCTGGTTTTGGCTTACAAATATGGAGATAAAATACTGACCTGAATGTCAGAATATGGGCTTAATAGTATCATGTACCTGATTATTTGAATTTTAGGAAGTATCATCAAAGAAATCTTGATACTGTTCCTTCTAGCCAGTAGGATGATAATGTACTTCTTTGACTTGATTTGCGGCTAAAAACAAAATCCTAACAAAAAAATCAAACAGTAAAAGTGGATTATCCACATCAATTAGAAGTACAGATGGAGCCATACATAATAACACAGATCTGTGTATGCATACAAGTTCCAGGCACATAACTTAGCTGTGTTCATACTGCCTGAACTAGAGCAAATGATAAGATTGTTAATAAAGGCACTGGGTTTTTATGTCTCTTTCCAGATGATACCTGTTTTCTTATGCCTGACATATTCAGAATTATAAAATCAAATCCACCATCTCATAAAATAACACAGCATTCAAATAAATCTTAAAAATGGACACCTATCTTTATATTTAGCCAATTATATGGCTTATATAAAGAATTACCCCCTGCAAATTACCCATAATTTCAAATCCATATGAATCTTGGTTTGTTTGCTTGTTTGGTGCACACTAACCACAAAAGGCTTTACCCCATCCAAAACCTACGAAACTTTATACAATCTTTCTACCATAAAGGGGATTTATCACTTGAACAGCCATGCCTATTTATGGTCATCACAGTGCCATGGTCATCAAACACATCTCACAATCTCACACTGCTTGTTGGACTGTTTTTAGACTCTCTCAGTCCATTAAAAAATATTACTTCTACTTTCCCAGTAAATATGTAAATCATGTTAAGATACTGGTTCCTCGGGCGCATGTTCAGTTGAAATCTATTGCCGTGCAGGACCACTTCTTGCACTGCAAAAGGAGCCGCCAGCCAATCAGAATCCAACAGTTGATGTCAATGCACAAGTTGCTGGCGTACGATGTCACTGTCATGCGCCGGCGCATCTGCGGCTCAAATGGTTGAGGAAGAGGATGCCGCTGAACTCAGGCCAGGTAAGGAGAAACTTTTTTTATTACTAAAATCCTCAATATGGGGAGTCATACGGTAGTGCAGGATAGAGAAGTATGGAGGGGGGCAGGATAGAGACATAAGGGGGCAGGATGAGAGAACATATATGGGGCATGATGGAGACATATAGGGAAGGATGAGAGGACATATAGGGGGCAGGTTGGAGACATATGAGGTGGGATAGGATGGAGACATACAAGGCGGCAGGATGAAAGGGCATATATGGAAGCAGGATGGAGACACATGGGGACAGGATGAGAGGCCATATACAGAGGCAGGATGCAGACATATGGGGGCAGGATGAGAGGATATATGGTGGATATGGTGGCAGGGTGGAGACATATGGGGCCAGGATGAGAGGACATATATGAGGACAGAATGGGACATATGGAGCCAGGATGAGGGGACATTTGTGGGGGCAGCATGGAGACGGTGACCAGAAAAATGCCCACAGGAAAATTGCCCATAAGAAAATTACCCGCACAGAAAATTGCCCACACAGAAAATTGCCCACATGGAAAATTGCCAATTGCAGCATCACAAAGTTTCAGATCAATGATATTTGAGGTGCAAATAATGAGCCTCTGAAAAAGATGAAAATAACACCCTTTAACATCAGCAAGTGGAAAGACAATCCTTACTGCAGTCATACAAGCCTTCTCAAAATCCACTAAAACCTTTTGAGGTGCCAGATTTGGAATCAATAGCTTCATTATTTCAAACATTCTCTTATACGTCCTCATATCCTTTCTTTGTAGTAAAATGTACAAACATGGTGGATATGAGTTACCCACCTTGGCATGCCAAGTGTACTGTTGGTAAAAAATATTGGGCACTTTGTCAAAGGTGCCATTCCCATGGATAGTATCTTTGTTCAGTTCAAGCATAAGATCTCTATCTCCTAAAACTAGAATTCTATCTCTATCATCCTTTCCTGAGTCATGAAGTATTAGTTGACTGTACTTTTCCGGAATGCAAAAATGTATAGTTTTTGGGTTAGGCAAATTACCATCTGTTCTATGATAGACCAGGCTTCTCGCAAGAGATGATTATCTTGGCATATGGGCCAATACATCATTACTCAACACAGACAACACCTTTTCCATCACGTTTTGAGGAGTAGCATTTACAGCTCTCATGTCTTCTCTCATTTTGCTTCTGGCAATGTTTGCTTCTGCTTTTTGAGGGCAGGAGTCATGACAATGTTCTGTTGATTCTTGAACTACATTGCCATCTTTTGTTTTGAGAATTGAATGGTACTTTGAAGAGCGATGCAGTCGGCATCTCCAAGTCACCACTGCGTTGATAGTACGAAATGCAAGATATTCAAACCCCAAGTAAATCATAACTTTGTTGTTCCGCTGGCTTCTTGAAAACTCCATTGTTTGCACTACAAGAAGAAATAGAATACTTTAGATGAACTCAAAATACACTTTTATTGAAAAGAAATAAGGAATGGCACGATTGCCAATTGTAAACAATGGGGGTGGGGGAACGCTGGAAGGCCCATTTGAAATAATGTCAACAAGGAAAGCCAATGGACTTTCATGGGCTCAATTGAAATATAAGACAGCACAATTGAAACATAATACAGCACAACACAGGCAGCAAAGAAAATGCAGGATGGATTTCAACAAAGGTATGTGGGCCAAGTTTACTTCTCCAGGTTCTACAGGTTTGGTTCACTCATACCTAGTCCCAGAGGACAGATTCTGTTCTTACGAGTTGTCATTCCACTGTGCTGTAAGAGGAAGGGCAAGATCGGAGTACCATTCCACATCGGTTCCGAAACCACTGGGGCTGTCACCAATGTTGCAGGGGGAAGACTTTCTGACAAGGAACGATCCTTGCATGTGACTGCGGCAGGCAGGGCCGCTTTAAAAAGCGCTGCGCACGGGAACTGGGGCAGAGTTCAGGCGGGAAAGCTAAGTGGACAGTCAGGTGCCGTGTCGGATGTGAGAGCAGAGTACCCCCTGAACACAGGGTGACTTGACTCATCTCCTGCGTATTGTTCCACTGCAGAAGGACTAGCGACTGACAGTTCCCCGCTATCCTCTGTGCTGGGAGGTGGCTCAGATTGAACACCAGAGACTGTAACGTTTGCGCGGCGCAGTAATCAACAAGTGACTAGGCCAGAGCCTGTTAATCAAGTACCCATATACACCGCGGAGCGAAGCCTCACTCCGGTGGTTCTCTGTACTGAACTGAGCACAGTGTTTGACATTCGGGAGTGTGGAAGCTCCTCTCATTCATGAAAGGCTCTCCCCCTGCCCCTTGGATTGGAACCTCCTTCCCTACGGAAACCTTCAATATGTCACGTGCCCCTGTTGTCAGTGCCACCCTGGAGAACTGAGACGCTGCAATCAAGATGACTACAGACTGATAATTTTTTCTGCCTTTTACTTATTGAACTTTCGTTCGCCTCTGTCCTATCCCTACTGAGCTCCTAGTTCTACCCAAATCCCTATCTAACCCCAGTCTCCCATCACGCCCTGTGTGGAGTATACTTGTTAATAAATCTGTTAACTCTTGATCTGTCTCCTACCATGACGATATCCCGCGCTCCTGCGATTACTTCAGTGCTAAAAATAATTCCATTCTCAGAGTGGTGTGCATCGGCCTAGAGACCCTTATTCAAATCCATTCTGCATTTTCTTTCATCCTATGCCTGCCTACACCTGCAGTATATGGGTATTATACATAACTAGGTAGGATCAGTTCACTCTTACTCTTGGTAGTCAAGTGGACAGGAAAGGAAGTGCCATGAAATCAATGGGAGAGTGGCGCTGCTATGGCACTTCCACCTCCTTTGTTGGTCAGTGACATCACTATGGAGACACACCGGTCAGTGGGTGCTCTTGTCCGCTGGCCTGACTGTATTTCGAGAGCCTGCAAGAACCAAGGTTCATCTCACTGAACGCCCGCACTCGATACCAGTGGGTAGAACACCTCTCAGACAACACAGGGTGAGGGGAACACACATTGGTAAGACTATTGGTTAGCCAGCAGAAAAAAACACAGGGGTGTAACGACTGTGGCTGCAGTGATCAAGGCCATGGCCAGGCACAGTGGTACAGGTGCCTGCTTCTGCTGGATCTGCGTCCTCACTGAAGATGCAGATCCAGATGACATGCATCATGTTGCAGAGACCCATCGGGTCCCTGCACTGTGATATGTCCTGCCGGCGCAGTGGCTGTGAGCTGACACCGGAGGTGCAGCCACAGGAAGCGACACATGACAATAGCACACACTCCAATGTCAGCTGCCGGGCTGTGCAGTGGCTACAAAAGACACTGGGCGACGTGGGAGCAGAGGAAAGGTCAGAAGAATGTTTTTGTTTTTAATTATGCATTAGGGCAGAACGGGGACACATACACTAGGATTGGGACATATATACCAGGAAGGGGCTTATATAGCAGGATGGAGACAATTTGGACCATACATACCAGGATGGGGACCATATATACCAGCATTGGGACATATATACCAGGATGCGGACATATTCAACAGGATGATGGGCATATATACCAGGACATTACTACATACTGAAGGGGGAGGGGGAAATTCATGTCTTTACAGAATTTATAACACAACAGGGGCCATACATCTGACCAACGTGTGTGTGTGTTTGGGGGGGGGGGAGGTCAAAATTTTGCACTGGGGCCCACCGGACTCCAGTTACACCACTGCAAAATCATGTACATTCTCAGCAAGAACACATGGTGGTATAAGTGACAGAATCTCACCTTTCTGCTGTGCCTTCTGGGCTTCCAGGAACAACTCTCTCTGCTAACAGCACCCTGCTTTTGGTGGGCTCATGGGCATACCCACCGTGGGGCAGGGGAGCAGCTGCCCCGCCGACATTGAACTGACAGTTCAGTGCCGGCGGGCCCTTTAATCGCGGGCGCAATGTGCTGAGTGAGGAAGGCCTTGCGGCCTTCCATATGCAGCACAGGCGACGTGATCGTCATCACGCCACTTGCGTGCCCTGATGACGTCACGCCGCCTGTGCCAGAAGAAGACGGAGACGAGCGCACGCATCTTCAGAGCAGCGGGGGAGATAGGTGAGTACTGGCATTTTTTTTTTTACACTGGGCCCGGCCTATTGGGGACTATGCTGCCTATGGGGGATTATGCTGCCTATTGGGGACTATGCTGGCTATGGGGGATTATGCTGGCTTTGGGGGATTATGCTGGCTATGGGGGATTATGATGGCTATAGGGGACTATGCTGGCTATGGGGGGTTATGCTGCCTATTGGGGACTATGCTGTCTATGGGGGATTATGCTGCCTATGGGGAACTATGCTGGCTATGGGGGATTATGCTGCCTATGGGGGACTATGCTGGCTATTGGGGATTATGCTGGCTATTGGGGGATTATGCTGGCTATGGGGACTATGCTGGCTATGGGGGATTATACTGCCTATGGGGGACTATGCTGGCTATTGGGGATTATGCTGGCTATTGGGGGATTATGCTAGCTATGGGGGACTATGCTGGCTATGGGGGATTATGCTGACTATTGGGGGATTATGCTGGCTATTGGGGGATTATGCTGGCTATGGGGGACTATGCTGGCTATGGGGGATTATGCTGGCTATTGGGGATTATGCTGGCTATTGGGGGATTATGCTGGCTATTGGGGGATTATGATGGCTATGGGGACTATGCTGGCTATGGGGGATTATGCTGGCTATTGAGGACATATGCTGCCTATTGAGGACATATGCTGTCTATTGAGGACCTATGCTGCCTATTGAGGACATATGCTGTCTATTGAGGACATATGCTGCCTATTGGGGACTTTGCTGCCTATTGGGTCCTATGCTGCCTATTGAGGACATATGCTGCCTATTGGGACCTATGCTGCCTATTGAGGACATATGCTGCCTATTGGGGATCAATGCTGCCTATTGGGGACATTTACCTGCCTATTGGGGACCAATGCTGCCTATTGGGGACATTTACCTGCCTATTAGGGACTCTCGCACCACACCAGTCTGAGCCTGAGCTAAAAGCAGAGTTGCGCCAATATGTGCACTGATGAGAATGAAATGATATGGATTGGCAAGGCTGCAGTGATGGGCAGTACAGGCTGTATGTCACTGTGTGGGCAGTTTTATTGCTGGTATATTGTTTTTGTAG
>JARQOD010003568.1:20390-63421 GCA_033576555.1 Oophaga sylvatica
GATACTCAGGGGGAAAAGGGCCCAGCTCTTAGGAGCCGGGGTTTTTTCATGGGCTTTTGAAAAATTTAAAAGGGCGTTTTGGGGCCCGTATGATTCCCCCCCCATCACTGGGGGTGCCCTGGCCCCCCGCAAAACCCTACTGATGAGGGGCCCCGGGGGGGGCGAGGTAACTCCCCCCCCTGTTTTCCCACTACTACTAAAGTCCCTTATTTGAGGTTCCCCTTGTCGTTCGGGGGGCCTATGCTTGGGGGGGGCAAACTTTTTAAGGGGGGGTTTGGGGGTACGCCGCAGAAAAAGGGGTTTTTTCTGCGGGAAAGGGGCTTTTGTTGGGGATGTCCCCCCTGTTTTTTTGAGCAAAAAGTCCCGAAAACGTTAATCCCAGGTTGTGGGGTGGACACCCCCTGGGAAAATTTTTTTCCGCTAGTTCTTTTTCCCTTTCCCCCTTTAAACCCTGGGGGGGGGGTTGGTACAGAGTGAAATTTCTGTTCTTCTTGGGAAAGGGGGGGGGCTAATCGGTTGACGCTCATTTTTCTCAGGCTCAAGGTATGCATCTGAGTGTAAATTGGGGGAAACCGCCCCCCATATTCTCCATTGCCCAGGCCTCTGGGGCCAAAGGGGGTTTTTGTTTTTGGAAAAGGGTTTTTAACTTTGACCTTCGGGTGGGGGGAAACAAGGGAATAATTTCTTGTTAGTTTTGGGGGGGCAAAAAAACCCTTTTGGGTTTTGGGGGTTTTTCCTTTTGGGTTTTTAAAAAATAACCCTGTTTAATTGGCAGTCCAGATTTTAAACCCAAAGGGGGGTTTTGCAAAGAAAATGCATGAACACAGTCACAGTGCGGTCGTGCCTTACTTTTTCCCCCTTTTTTTTGGGGGTTTTTGGGGTGTTTTTTTCTGAGGAGGGGTTCCCGGAGTTTTTTTCCCCATCGCGTGTTGACTGCTCTATTAATTTTTTCCTGAGCAATTACCTAAAGCCCAGGTTTTTTAACCTTTCTGGTCCTGAGAGGCAGGCTATAAAGTTAAATTTTGGAAAAAATGGGGCCCAAAGGGGGGATTAAACCTTTATCTTCCCCTTGGCCCGGGGGGTTTTTTTTTTTGGAAAAAAAAAAATGGAGGCCTCGCCCTTTCTTGGATTTTTCCCCAACTTAATTTTTTGGGGGACTGTTTGAGATTTCCTATCCCCCCCCTATTCCTGACTCTTCAAAAAAAAATTTTTTTGCCAAAAGGTTCTCTAAATTGGTCTAGGGGGGGATAATCTATTTTTTTAAAAAAGGGGGGTGTTGGAAAACGGGGTTTAACACCCGGGGGGCATTAAAGGGAAAACCCTTTTTAGCCTTTTGGTCGACACGCACCCAGTATTCCCCAAAAATTTTTTTAATGCATTTTTTTATCGGGGGGGGTGTTGTGGTTTGTATATTTGGGGGCATTTTAAAATTTCTCACCAGATCTTTTTTTCACCAGGGCAGGAGACGGGGGTTGCCGATCTTTCAAAACCAAAAAAAATAAAGCCAAACTGGAAAAAAAAGTATTCGCCTACAGGGCTTTTTTTTTTTGGTTTTTGGGGGAAACCTCCGTTTTTCCCCCTGGACCCGAAAAGTGAAGCGGGGGTTTTTTTGGATCCGCCAAGGACTTAAGGTCGCCCCGTTTTTTGGGGGGTTTTAAACTACCGAAATTTATTTTTTAAATTTTTAATTTTGTTTCAACCCTTTTTTGACTACAAGAAAAGGGACGGTTTTTTTAAAAGGGGCGGCCCCAAAACTTCCCCAAATTTTTTTTCCTTTTTAAAAAAAAAGTTTTGCTTGGGGACCCTTTTTCATCCCCAGACTCCCCCCCCCTTCGTTGGGGGGGTTTGGGCCGTCGACGAGGGGTGGGTGAATTTTGCCCAGGGTCCGCCCCCGGGGGAAATGGCATCCGTGCGCTTTTTCTTTTTCTAAAAAAATTTTTCTCCCCCGAAGGAATTATATATCGGCAATGGGAACTTTGGCTTTTGGGGTTGGTTTTTTAAAAATGGCGCATTTTTTTGGGGGGGGCCCCGTCCCCCCCTCCCGCATTACAAACACAAAAAAACCTGCGGGATTTGGAACTGCTAAAACGTCTGTTTTTCCGAAAAGCTCGATTCGTTTTTTTTTTACCGGTTTAATTTTGTTTTTACTTATCGCCCTTTGGGTCCCAAGAATTTTAAAAGGGGGATGCCTTGTTCGGGAGTTTCCCGGGGGGCCGGGAAAAAAAAGACCCCCCATTCCATCCTTTTAAGGGGGTGAGGGCGGCTGTATGTTTGACTTTTTGGGGGGGTGTTGAGGGGCCCCCGGGAAACCCCCCGCAGGCCCCCCGGGGGGGCTGGTTTTTTCCCCAATTATTGAGACAAAAGTTATTTGGGGGGACATAATTCTGCTTTTGGGGGGCCCTTTCCCGGGGAAAAAGGGGGCTTTTTTCTCCTTTTCCCCCCGGTTTTTTGGGGCCTAACTTAATAAAAATTTTTTTAAAAATTTTTCGCGCCCCGTGGGGTTTTTTTGGGTCGCTTAAGACCCTCATACCCTCCGTTTTGGGGGCCCCCCCTTTTTTCCTTTTTAAATTCCCCGGGGGGCCATGGACTCTTTTCTAGGACTTCATCACGGCCTTTTCCCCCTCGTCAGGGGGCTTCCCGGGGGTTTTTGACAGGTTTTTTAAATGGGGGATTTTATTTTTTTTTCCTGCCCTCCCTAATCAAAACCTGGCGCAGGGGGTTTATTGGGGAGATTTTGGACTTCATGGGGGTTTTTTTTTGATTGGTTCGATAGGGGGGGGCCCTTTGTGTCCAAGTTTTTGGGGGGGCATTTTGTTTTTTTCGGGGAGCAATTGTATTTCCCCGGGTTTTTATCCACGACCAATGGCAACAGAGCGTCTGGGAATTTAAAGCCCCCAACTTATCTTCGGTGGTTTTTTTCTCAGAGAACCGGGGGGACTGGTTTTCTTTCTTTTCCCTGCAGATTTTGCTTTTTAAAAACGGGGGGAGGGGTCCCTGGTAAGTCCCCTTTTTTTGGGGGGATAGGTTTTTTATCCCCATTTTTTTACATTAAAGGGGGGGGGGTTCGGGGTTTTTCCCGAGGGGGGGGCTTTTTCCCCTCGGGACTTGCCCTTTAGTGGGAGGGTTATTAAAAAACTGGGCTAGGGGGAAACCCTTTTAAACGTAGGGAAAAGGGGGAGAGTTCTGGCCAACTTTTAAAAAAACGATCGGTATGGGTTTTTTACCAGGAATATAAAACTTTAAAATTTTTCCCCCCCGGGAAACTGGGGGCCCCCGTTCATCGGGCCGTACAGGATCGTTCCCTAATTTAAACCCCCGGCATTTCGTCGGGGGTTTCCCTCCCACGTTTAAAAAATTTTTTTAAAGTGTTCCACAAGTCCCTTTTTTTAAAAGGGACGTGGGGCCCCCCCTTTCCATCACCTTACCTCCTCCTCCCGTGGTGGCATGGTAACTTAGTTTAAGTGTCAAAGATCTTTTACTCCGCTGAATCGCCGGCCCTTCAGTATTTTTGGGGCATTGGAAGGGGGGGGCCAGAAAAAGGAGGGTTTCCCCCGCGCCCTGAATTAACGCAGATTTTTTTGGGCGGCCCTTTCCCCACAGAACTACCCGGGAAAACCCCGGCCCTGGGGGCCCCAGGCCCCTCTTTAAAAGGGGGGGGGCTTCAAGGTAAATCGCCACGAAGCCCGTCGCGGTTCCCAAATTTTGCTTCTCACGCTGAGTTGCTGTTTTTTTGTGTTTGGGCAGTTGGTTTAAATTTTGTTGTGCTCATTTGGGGGGGGGGATTTTTCCCCGGGCGCAATTAATTTTTTTTTTAAATTGGGGTTCCCTTTTTAAAACCGGTTTTCTGTTTTGGGGGGTTGCCAGTGAAATTCTTCACCCGCCACAGATGGATTGTATTTAAACTAATTAAAAAAGCTCCTTATTTTTTTTTAAGCTCACCTTGTTTTGGTTTTAAATATCCCAATCATTTTTTTCCCTTTCCCTGTGTTTGAGTGGGATGCAAGCGTGTTTTCTCCACCCTGTCTTTTGTAAAATTGAAATTTAGCAGAGATCACCCCAAAAATTCCCTGGGGGTAATCAAATCCTTCTTAGGAGGGATTGGGGGGTTTGGGGGGATGATAGGAACAGGTTAGGGGAGACTTGGCCCCAAAAACCATTATCATACCTCCAATGAGAATTAGTTAGGACCCCATTTTAAAAGGGGGGTTAGACCCCCGGGCCCCTTTTTCCCCGTGACATGTATCAATCCCAAGTTTAAAACCCGGTTCAAGGGGTATCGGTCGGGGAATCATTCAAATTTTTTAAATGCTTGTTGCAATCAAAATTTTGTTGGTGTTTTTCTTTTAGAATGTTTACTGACATCGTAAAACATACAAAACCGGGGGCAGAAAGATTGAGTCAATTCTTAAAATCCTTAGCCCAAATTTTACCTTTCCCCTGTACATCTTTTTGAAAAGGGGCGCTCAAAATTTGTTCACAATAACCTTTCCCCCCTTTTTCCCTTGAAACGTGAAAGTTTAGAGGCACAATAAGAAATGATGTTTAAAGACTCCCCGAGTGTCCTAGGTGGATCACTGGCTCCGGGAAACCCCAAAAAAGGGGGGGGGGAAGGGGATTTGGTAAGCAAATTTGCCCCAAACCTTGGGGGGGGGGAAACTGGTTTTTGGGGGAAAAGACTGTGGGGGTGCGGGAAAAAATTTTTGGGGAAAAACTTATCTGCCCCCCAAAACCACCCCGGTTACAGGGTTGGCTTCAAAAGTATTTTTCCAGTTTTCCCGAAAAGGGGAAGGAAGTATGTGTCTTTGGGGGCTTGTTGCTTTAACCTAGCCAGAGCTCCCCCCCCTTTTTCCCTCACACTGAGCCCCATCACTGCACTTCCCCCTTTCCCCGCCCTTACCCCACCTTACGCTTTTTAAAAATTTTGGGGGGTCTTCGTTTCCCAAGTTTTTTTGTTAATTAAATCTCACTGTTTCAAAAAATAAAGGGGGAACCCCCTAAAAACCACATCCTAGATATACTAAATAAATTTTTTCCAGTTGCAAATCTCTATTCTTTAAAAGGGGGGGAAAATGCTTTATGACAATAAAACAGAACTTTATCAATTAAGTCCAAAAAAATCAAAGTGGAAAATCAAACTACAGGTTTTTTTCCCAAATTTAGGAATTGCCCCAAAACAAAAGATGTCGTGTGTGTGTGGCCTCCATGGCCCGTTGACCTCCCTACAATCCTGGGGCCCTCCCTTTAATGCCTCATCTTGCAGAACTGCTGACACCTCCACCCGAGGGCTGGCATTGTCCTGCATAAAAAAAAAACCCCGGGCCAACCACACCGCAATGGGCCCTTTAAGAAAATTTAGGGGGTCAAACTCATACCCAAGGCCTTTGGCACCTCGCAAACACATGGAGGGGGGGGGCCCCTCCAAAGAAAGCCCCCCCACACCATTTTCTGACCCACTGGGGGAAAACCCGGAATCTGAAGGGGTTGCAGGGGCAAAATCTCCACGGCATCTCCAGCTTGCCTCCCGTACATGTTCAGTGTGAACCTGCTTTTCTGTGAATGCACGGGAGCCATGGGGGAATTTTTCCCCAAAAATTGGGGGTTTTTTTTGGGAAAAGCCCCAAAAAAACTAAACGGGGTTTTGGGGTGTGAGCCAACCCCCATTTTTTTCCGTTACCGTTACCCTTAAATCCCCCTTTCTCCACAGCAAACCCCCCCAAAACCCCTGTTGTGGGGGGAAAAAAAGTTTTCTCCCTTTTTTTGCAAAGTAAAAAAGATTAATTCCCCCCTCTCCCAGAAAGCTACCTTTCCCCCTTTGGGTAGATGGTTTTTTTAAGGGGTTTTATGGCCCCGCAGTTTTCCCCCTTTCCAGTTGCATACTTCCCCGGGAAACTGTGCCTGTGCTTTTACCAATTTCGTTGACAAAACACCCGTTCCTGAAAAAAAAATTTTTCTTTCGGGGGGCATTTCACCACGACCCCGGGGAGGGGAAACATGGCGGGGGGTTCATCTCGCTGACGGGGACTGGGTGATTCTGGGCTTTGGGGGCGGGGGGCAAGGGGTTTTCTCCACAATTTTTGATCCCCAAAAACTTGCGGAACAAACCTCGTTCACACTTCCCCACTGCTTTTTCCCCCCTCCCCAACTCCTCTAAGATCCACCTTTTCCCCCAAAACCCCCTCCCCTTAAACAGACATGTATTTTAACATCAGATAGAATCTCCCTTACCCTGTATGAGCAGCACCTGCTCACTAAATCAGCAGTGTTTTAAATTTTAAAAGGGCCTTGGAAAACACGTCACCCCATTAAAGGGGGCAATGTACCAAAAAATTAGTGGGAAAAACAGCACTGGGAACAAATTGAAAGGGGAGAGGGGAAAAAACACCAATAGTCAGGAGTTTTAAAGGATAAAGATTTCCCCTCGTTTTTTTTTTATTTGCGGAAGAAAGGAGAAAAAAAACCCCTTTTGTCCATGCCACCCAACAAAAGCAGGGGAAATTTACCCCCGAAAAAACGCCCATCATGACGGCTACTTGCTGCACTTTTTTTAACATGATGCCAATATTTTTAGGGGGAAATGTGCGATTTGGGTTGCCACTCGCAAAATCCATGGGCAAGAGAAAATTTTAGCCAATGCTTTCCCCCCGGAAAAAGGGGCACATTTCTTGAGTAACAAAAAATGCTGAACATTTTTTTTCCTCAAGACACAGTGGGCCCCATGGCACACGTTGTCGTTCCCAAAACCCCGTCTAGGCATCACGCCAAAACATTATCGCAGCAAAAGCGTGTAATCAAAAGTAATTTTTAAGCCTTAAAACATTTATTAACCAGTCGTACACCAACAAAAGAGTACAATCGACACATTGTGAACGTTTGGGGAAGGGGGGGGGGGAGTATCGGGGGCTTAATTCAACCCCCTCGGGGGGTTTTGGGGACCTTTTTTTCCATTTTGGTCTTCTAAAAGGAAGATTTTGGGCCTAATCGCCGCACCCTTGGAGGTTTTGTCATCCGGAACAACATTTTCAGAAATGTCTTATGCTGCTGGGGGATCAGAGATAACACATTGCTGTTTTCCCAAAGGGGGAAACCATCCTTCTCAAAATAAACAAGGATGGTCCTAGACTTTTGCAACCCAATCGCGATTAAAAATGGAAATCTGTCTTTAGTTCTGTATTGACCCATATTTGCGCGGCCACTTTGTGGTGTCTTCTGTCCCTGGTTGATACTGCGAGTCAAACAATTTTTTGAAAGGGGAACTCCAAGTTGGTCCAATCAGGGGGTTTCGTGGGGAAAGGGGGGAAAAGGGCCTTTAATGCTTGTTCTGTGGAAATTGATGCCATTTAACGCTTGTAAAATTTTTTTTTGAAATGGAGGCTGAATTTGGGGGCCCCATCAGGTGGGTTTTGGGGGAAAGTGTACAAAGCCATTCACGTTTCTACTCTGTGGAAAATTGATGCCACTTTAGTGTGGTGTTTGGGGTTCGAGTTCCCTGCTGAAAAGGGGGGTTCGAACCGTCCCCCCTGGGCCCCTCCATCTCCGGCATTGGGCCGCTCGCAAAACTCGGTTTTCCCGGTCTCGCCCGGTTATTTGAAGACTTGCTCTGCTCTCCAGGTTTGCTATTTACCTATGGCCCGGGGGCAGCGCTTTTGCTAAGTCCTGCATTTCCCCTTTGAGCTGCCCGGGAAAAAAACCTTTTATTGGGATCAGGGTCCAGCCGGTTGCAGCAGCCCATTGGTCCCCAGAAGGGGCCGAAACTAAGTTTTTGGAACAGTTTTCCACTGGGGCCTTTTTGGCAGGGGCCCTTTTGTACTTTAAAAAGGGGTTTCGGCCTTTTTGCCTGCGCGTTCATTGCATTTGTGCTTTCGCCCTGT
Source organism: Oophaga sylvatica (assembly GCA_033576555.1). NCBI lineage: Eukaryota > Metazoa > Chordata > Amphibia > Anura > Dendrobatidae > Oophaga > Oophaga sylvatica. The sequence goes on from JARQOD010003568.1 coordinate 28,259, forward strand.
GACAACCCCCCCCCCGGATTAGGGGGCGGCGAAATAACCCCCCAATACCGGGACCTCCCGGGGGAGATGGATGCACGTGTTCAGGGTTGGCTGAAAAACCCTAGAAAACGGCTTCTCCCTGAGAATTTTTTGTTTTGTGTTTTCTGCTGCAGCCCGGACGTATCCCCCAGCCGTTTTTCTGGAAGCCCCTTTTTTTTTTTTAAAAAAATTTTTTTTTTTTAAAGGGTTTTGGGGTTTTTAAAATTTTCTTTTAAAATTTTACCCGGGCCTTTTCTGCCGGGGGACCCCGGGGTTTAACGCACCCTTTTTTTATTTGGTTTCCCCCGCCCAAAATTACACCCCGGGCTGGGGGGAAATGGGGCCCCGCTCGAGCACCACCTTTTTTTGGGGCCTTGAGGGCCCCAAACCCCCACGGGAGTTACCGCGTCGTTTAGGGTGCACGGCGCAGCGAGTTTTCCACGCTACCCTGCTCCCACATTATTCCCCCCCCCTTCCAGACAATTTATGGGACAGTAAACTTTCGGGGGTTCGGAGTCAGTGTTATCAGCTTTACTTTTGGCAACACGTTTTTCCCCGGAAGGAAAAGGGTTTTAGTGTTTTTGTCATGCAGAGCACGGAGTGGGAACCCCGCGTGGGAGTTGTGACTTTTGGGGTGGAGTGCTCCTCTTTTTTTGGGGGGCTGAAAAGGTCTTTTAGGACCTCAGGTCACGCACGATATGGCACCCCAACTGCTGGCAATGTCACAGGGCTTGTCCATGGTCACCAGTTCTCAGTCCAATTTCGGATTTTTGGCCTCTGAATTAGAGTGGCCAGATAAAGTTCTTATTCCAGTTTCTGGGAGGACGGCAGACCAAGAAAGGGCCCGCTTTGGCTATCAGTGAGTTTCCTGCCACACGGAGAAAACTATTTCATATCTACCCACATCGACCTCCGTTTTCACGAGCGGGAGGTTAGAGTGACCCAATGAAAGACAGAGGTTTCGGCTGGCACCCACCTTGCCAAACCTCTTGAATTCCCGTTTGGGCGTCCGATCCCAAGACCGGGAGATACCGTGGGATCTAAGTCTCGGACCACTCGAGTACCCTTTGGTCGTAGATTTGTCACAGCCAGGACATTTTTCCCAAACCCGATGTCCCCACGAATGGTAAAGGTCATGTTCCTGACTATGGGTGCAGGGTCATTAGACGTGAGGGATTTTGTTCCAAAGTGCTTTTTTAAAGGGGTTTAACTCTCTAGTTCATCCACTTTTTCCCGCCAACTTTGTGTGGACTCGGGCTAGGGGAATTTATGCCCTCCTCTTTGCCTCCCCGCCATTCCTACCCCGGTGACGCCCCGCCGAGCCAATACGGTGAGAGTATTGAATGGAAACCCTGCCCTCACAAATCACCCCCAGACTGTCTCTCTACCTCTGTCTATGTCCCCTTCCATCAGGAGAATATATCCCTTTTTTTGTTCCTGGGGGAATAGATGAGGTTTTGTTGGATTACCCTGGCTTCGCCCAAACTCTCCCCATATTGAGTGGTCCTCGGGGAGAATACTGGGTTGGGGTGATCTTGCGGGAACAGATCCCCTCAGAGAGGCGTTCAGGTTTCCTCCACGGAGATACCCATAGACCTTGCTTCTCCCCCCCCAAGGTTATCGGTATACCACGTATTCCCCCAAAAAGGCAGCGGGACCTTCCCCCTCATCGCCCCTATAACTGTCCAAGACCTCTTGCCGGAACGAGCCTCCTCGGGGAAAGTGTATCCTCTCTCTCTTCCGAGCGGAGGCCACGTCACAATACATCCAGGAAAACTAGCAAGAGGGTTTATTAGAATCGTGTAAACACAGGGCAGGATTTTTCTTCGTGCAGAAGAAGAATGGGAAATTTGACCGTGTATAGACTTAGGGGTCTTAACCCATTCCTTAAGAACAAAATATTTTGCCCCTAATATCTGACTCTTTATAGGCTCCGGAGCAAGGGTATTTACTAAGCGGGGATCTTCGGGTACCTAAACCGACCGCATCCGTGAGGGGGACAAGGAAGACGGCGTTCAATACCAGAGAGGACATTACGAATATCTTGTGAGCCCTTCGGGCTCTGTAAATGCCCAGCCTCTTCCAAAAATTTCGAAATGACATCTTCTGGAACATTTTCCACCTCTGTGGTATCTATCTGGATGACATTCTCATCTTTTCTCCAGATATGGCACCCACCGAGAGATGTTTGCAGGGTCTTCGACCTCTTGCGGGAAAAATTCCTTAATGCGAAGTGGGAATTGTGTTTGAGCAGGATCTCTGCCATCCTGGGTTTAATCATCTCCACTCAGGGATTGGGGTAGGACCTGCCAAACTACAGGCTGTAATGGATTGGCAAAACCCCACTCTCTTAAAGGGTGCAGCGCTTTATGGGGTCATTAATTACATCGCCAATTCAAATTTCCCCCCCTTCTCTACTTTGGGTTCTCCCTTGGACCCTCACCAAGAAGGGAGCCAATCCCAAATTGTGGTCGAGGAGGTCTCCAAGGCCTTTACTTCAATCAAGTCCCATTTTGCTAGCGCTCCTATTCTACATCGTCCCGGGGGTTTTACAACCTTTTATATTTGGGGTAGATCCCCGTCCGTTGGTGCTGGGCATCCTTTTTCAAAAGGATCTCAAGTCTAAACATCCTTGCTTCTTCTTTTCCAAGACCTTCACACCAGCGGAGAGGAATTTTCCCCTTGGGGATAGGGAGTTGCTGCCATGAAGTTGGGTTTTCCGAGTTTGGGGACATCTCCGGAGGGGGCCGCTTCCCTTTCAAGTGTTCACTGACCACAAAATTTGGTCTATTTACAGACCGCCCCGGCTAAATTCCCGTCAGGCCAGTGGTCCCTGTTCCTCTAACCCGGTTTTTTTCACCTCCATTTTCTCTCGGGGAAAAAAGAACATTCGTGCCGATGCCTGTCTCGCTCCTGGGTCCTCTGAGGAGGTGGAGGAGGAGCCTCGGGTGATTGTCCCACAGAGAGCCTAAAACTGTGGCCCCGGTTTTGCTTGAGTCTGTACCTCCGGGCAAGACTTTTGTGCCCACAATTTGCACCGGGGTACCCTCGGGCACACTCGACCAGGGGGGGTGGACTTTGGGGCAAAGAGGACATCTGATTGCTGGCGAGGACATACTGGTGGCCACATATGGTCCCTGACGTCAGGGATAAATTCAGGCGTGCTCTTCTGCGCCAAGAATAAGTCTCCTCGACAACGGCCAGCTGGGTTACTTTTCCCTTTACCGGGGGCAGACAGCCTGGGGGATGGTTGGGATGGATTTTTGTGGTGGGCTTACCCAAGTCCGGGCTGCACAATCAACGGGTGATAACTGCTACTTCTCCAAAATGGTTACTTGGTGCCGTTACCACCGTTACCGTCTGCACGGGGGCCTTGGGAGCATTATTCATCAGGCTATTTTACGCCTACACGGACCAAAACAAAATTGTCAGTGATCGAGGTCCCCAGTTTGCGTTTTGGGGTTTTGAAGACAGCTGTGTCTTTACTCAGCATTGAGTTGAATCTCTCCTCTGCACCATCCCGAGACAATAGTTGGTAGAGAGGCCAACCAACCTTGGTCACATACTTTTGACATTTGTCTCTGCCAGGCAGGATGACTGGGCATCCTTCTACCCTGGCTGAGTTCGCTCTAAATAAAGCTGTGGCTGACTCCACCGGACAGACCCCATTCCTCCTGACTACGGTCGCATCCTCGGGTACCCGTGCCTGCCCGTGTCTTCCGCCGATTCCCGGGGGCAGACTGGGCTTGGACAGGGACATTTGGGACCACACCCCGGATGCCATTCAGGCCTCCAAAGAGAGGATGAGGTCTTTGGCCCATGCCCTCGGCGCCCCCCCCTCCTACATTTGCTCCGGGTGACCTAGTGTGGCTTTCTGCCGAAACATCAGGCTACGGTAGATCCCCCCAAGTTGGCACCTCGCTTTTTGGTCCCTTTAAAGTTCTTGAGCATGGAACCCGGTGGTTTACCGCCTAGCCCCTTTCCCCCTCGCCTGGTACACCGACATCTTTCACTTCTCTCCTGAAACCCATGGCCATTTCCCGTTTCCGAGTCATCTTTGGGACGTCGGGTTTTATCTACCGACATCTGAGGTGAACGCCATTGTTGGGTCAAGGTACGAGGCAAAATTTTTTTTTTGTGGATTGGAAGGTTTTGGGCCTGAGGATAGGTCCTGGGAGCCTTCCGAGATGTTCACCTCCGCAGCTCATCGCTGCGAGGGCCCCAAAAAAGGGGGGCCCCAGGGGGGGGGGGTAATGTTAGGGATTTTAGTTCCCCCCTGCTGCACAAGGGAATCTCGAACCATCCCGCTGCGGTCCCCATCCATCCCGCCGCAGGGGCCGCTCAGCAGAGACTCATCCCCGTCTTGCCATTTCCAAAACTGTGCAGAGACTTGCTCTGCCCTTCGGATCTTCTATTATGCCGGCTGGAGCAGATGTCTTTGGGACACAGTCTTTTTCTCAGCGGCTCTGTGACGCAACAGGGTTCGCTTTATAACGCTGGTTCAGCGCCCTAGCGTTTTACTTTGCGGCTCACTGAAGCTAAGTGAGTTCGCACTTATCGCCATATAGTGCTGTGGCATTCCCGTTAGCGGCTCTGGGGATTAACAGAGTCGCACTTACTGCCACAGCGCGCTAACGGCATTTATTTTAGCGACTCTGCGGGATAACAAAGTTCACTACTTTCGCCATCTTACTAGCAGCGGGCTTCGCCTGCACGTGGACCCCCGGCTGCGAACGCATCTCTCTACTATATCTATTAGGTGCGTTCCGCAGACCCTAACATAATGGGCCCCGTATATGAAGCTCCAGTGTATGATGGGCCCCATTTATAATGCTCCAGTGTTTGATGGGCCCCATGGATGTTGTGAATGGGTTTGAGATGAGTTCTGAGCAGAGGCTCCCTCTGGTGGTTACAAGCGGTGCTAGTCTGTCCAGTGAAGATTGTGAGGACTGGGAATCAGGTGTTACTGACTGGTCTTATATAAGGGAGTCACCTTCCCATCAGGGTTGCCGGTGATCAATTGTTCTGGTCTGAATCCTTTATTCCAGTTTCCCTTGTAGCCTGCTGTGTCGTGTCTGCATCTCCTGCTAACAGATAAGACATTTTCTTCTTTTGTGTTTGTGCTATATTTTTGCATTTTGTCCTGCACTTCTGTGGGGCCTTCAGGGTCCCCTCCGGGGCTTCTGCCCTCTCAGTTTTGTTCAGCCACTGATGTTTGTACTTTTGCTTTTTCCAGTTTTTCAGTGGCTGCTGTTTTGATTTTGTTACACCAGAGAACTAATTTAGGTGGAAGAGGTCGTGTATCTCAGGTGTTTTTGAAATTAGTAAGTTGGTGCTTTTCAGGGTTTTCTGGGATTGCAGTAAGTACCCTTCCTATCCTTTTCTATTTAGTTAGTTTGGGCCCCAGCGTTTGCTCATACTATTTTCTTTCTGTGTCAGTATTTCATCTTGTCTAACCGCCATTACATGTTTGGGGGCTTTCTATTATCTTTGGGGTTCTGCTCCGGGGCAGATAGCTTTCCTATATCTATCTTTAGGTGTAGTTAGTTTCTCAGGCTGTGACGAGGCGTCTAGGACCAACGTAGGAACGCTCCACGGCTGCCTCTAGTTGTGGTGGTTAGTCAGGGTACTGCAATCTCATAGATTCCAACTGCTCTGGTGTATTGCCTTTTTTACCTGCACTCCTCAGCTACCGAAACATAACAGTATCACCGGCCTAAAAATTGAAAATTGTATGGTACTCACAGAAGGGAAAAAATATTGTCAGAGTTGTCAGAGATATTTTTCTGTTTGTTGCATTTTTTTTTTTTTTTTTTCCCTCTGTATCTCTGGGTGCTGGGGAGGATCTTTTCTCTCAATGGAGTTTGCACAGTTGTCTGGCCGTGTGGATCAGCTTGCCACTGAGGTTCGGAGTATTGCTATCTATCTTGCTGGTTGCCTGTTGTGGAACCTAGGATTCCCATGCCAGATTTGTTTTTAGGGGATCGAGCTAAGTTTCAGAATTTCAAAAATAATTGTAAATTTTTTTTGCCTTAAAATCTAAGTCTTCAGGGAACGCAGCGCAGCAGGTTCAAATTATCATCTCTCTCCTGCGCGGCGATCCTCAGGATTGGGCTTTTTCCCTGATACCTGGGGATCCTGTTTTGAGTGATGTTGATGCATTTTTTCAGGCCTTGGCGTTATTGTATGATGAGCCTAATGTCACTGATCAAGCTGAGAAAGCCTTGTTGGCATTAAATCAGGGGCTTGATGACGCTGAGTTATACTGTCAGAGATTCCGTAGGTGGGCAGTCCTGACCAAATGGAATGACGACGCTTTGGCAGCCCTTTTCCGGAAGGGTCTGTCAGATAATGTAAAGGATGTTATGGTGGGATTCCCTGTCCCCTCTGGTCTCAATGATTCTATGTCATTAGCAATTCAAATTGACAGACGTTTGCGTGAGCGGAGAAGTATGCGTGGAATGGTGTTGCCTTGTGAACCAGCTTCTGAACCCATGCAGTGTGATAGAGTGGTGTCTGGGGCACAGCGTCATGAGTTTCGAAAGCGCAATGGGTTATGTTTAGTGTTGAGCGATATTGCTCGATATCTAAAAATATCGGATCGGAATGGTATCGCCGATATCACTAAATATCGGCGATATCCGATTCCGATACCGGAAGTCCCATGTAAGTCTATGGGAACAAAATATCGCAACTAAAAAAACCTTTATTTCCTTGTAAACACTAAATATACACACATAGAATACATACAGTACAGACCAAAAGTTTGGACACACCTTCTCATTCAAAGATTTGTCTGTATTTTCATGGCTATGAAAATTGTAGAATCACATTGAAGGCATCAAAACTATGAATTAACACATGTGGAATTTTACATTACACTTTACAAAAAAGTGTGAAACAACTGAAAATATGTCTTATATTCTAGGTTCTTCAAAGTAGCCACCTTTTGCTTAGATTACTGCTTTGCACGCAGAAAAGGTGAACGGATGGACTCTACATGCCTAGTTCCCACCGTGAAGCATGGAGGAGGGGGTGTGATGGTGTGGGGTGCTTTGCTGGTGACACTGTTGGGGATTTATTCAAAATTGAAGGCATACTGAACCAGCATGGCTACCACAGCATCTTGCAGCAGCATGCTATTCCATCCGGTTTGCATTTAGTTGGACCATCATTTATTTTTCAACAGGACAATGACACCAAACACACCTCCAGACTGTGTAAGGGCTATTTGACCAAGAAGGAGAGTGTTGGGGTGCTACACCAGATGACCTGGCCTCCACAGTCACCAGACCTGAACCCAATCAAGATGGTTTGGGGTGAGCTGGACCGCTCACCGCTTCAGTTTTGAATAAATCCCCAACAGTGTCACCAGTAAAGCACCCCCACACCATCACACCACCTCCTCCATGCTTCACGGTGGGAACCAGGCATGTAGAGTCCATCCGTTCACCTTTTCTGCGTGCAAAGCAGTAATCAAAGCAAAAAGTGGCTACTTTGAAGAACCTAGAATATAAGACATATTTTCAGTTGTTTCACACTTTTTTGTAAAGTGTAATGTATAATTCCACATGTGTTAATTCATAGTTTTGATGCCTTCAGTGTGATTCTACAATTTTCATAGTCATGAAAATACAGAAAAATCTTTGAATGAGAAGGTGTGTCCAAACTTTTGGTCTGTACTGTATATATATATATATACATGTCATTGTGACATATATATATACATATATGTATAGTTTTATACACTTCTACATAGTAAAATATCCTCTGATTCAATTGCCGGGTAAAGCCGGCTTCAGTGAAAAGACAGAAGACCCGACATGAAATGACACTTGGTGTACATAGGGTTAACCATGTCTTTTCATGTCGTTTGCTATCTGATTTGCACAAACAATTAAATCAGTCTATGTTTGCAAAATTTCACACCTGTAGGGGTTAATTAAAGGTGTAAATTCGTTGTAAAAAAAACGGACTTTTTTGCTACGAATTTACACCTTTAATTAACCCCTACAGGTGTGAAATTTTGCACACATAGACTGATTTAATTGTTTGTGCAAATCAGATAGCAAAGGACATGGTTAACCCTATGTACACCAAGTGTCATTTCATGTCGGGTTCTGCATTTTCACAAAAGCCGGCAATTGAATTAGCGGCTATTATACTATGTAGAAGTGTATGAACTATAAATATATATTAATATATATAATAATATATATAATGTGTCCAAACTCAATGACGTATATTAATAATATGAGGTGTAAAATTGCTGAAAAAAAATGCGTGGGCTCCCGCCCTATTTTCGCAACCAGACAGACAAAGCATGAGTGGGGCAGATAAATAATAGCCCAGAGAGGGACCATTATTTTTGCCCCCCCCGCTACTAACATCTGCCCCAGACACCCCAAAAGGGCAAATCTCTAATTAGATTTGCCTTTCTGGCACTTGCCCGTCTATTCCATTGCCCTGTACGGTGGGGAATGGGTTAATAAGGGGTTAAATGACCTTAGCATTGAAAGGTCACTTTAAGCCAGTTAATAATTGAGCTGTCAATTAGACAACTATCAAATCATTAATCCTATTGTATGAAAGAAAAATCAACACACACACTTTAATAAAAGAATTTAATGAAAATCACACATTTTGACCATATTTTATTTTCCTGCTAAAACCATTTCCTGTAATAAAAATAAAGTAATAAAGCAAAATTATCTTACCAATCCCATGTACAGTCAGTCCCACGTGTAATCCTTCAAAAGGGTTAATGTTTACTGCAGGACCGCAGCTAATGCTGCAGCCTCACAGTAAACCCCCAAATGAATGAGTTCCTCTCCTGGGTGACAGGAGAGGAAGTGGAAAGCTTAATTGATTGCTTTCCACTTTCACTTCAGGTCAGCCAGGACACAATCATGACGTCAGAGTGAACTGGTAACAAAATAGGATCCCCTCGAAAAAAATTGGCGTGGGTTCCCCCCTATTTTTGTTAACCAGCCAGATGAAGCAGACCGCTGAGGCCTGGATTTTCAGGCTGTTAAGGAGCCAAGATCCATGGACCTTGCCAGCCTGATAATACCAGGCCACAGCAGTCTGCATATCTTGGCTGATTAACAAAAATAGGGGATCCCCTCGAAAAAAATTGGCGTGGGGTCCCCCCTATTTTTGTTAACCAGCCAGATGAAGCAGACCGCTGAGGCCTGGTTTTTCAGGCTGGTAAGGATCCAATATCCATGGACCTTGCAAGCCTGATAATACCAGGCCACAGCAGTCTGCTTAGCTTGGCTGGTTAACAAAAATAGGGAATCCCCTCGAAAAAAAAAACGGCGTGGGGATCCCCCCTATTTTTGTTAACCAGCCAAGTAAAATGCAGACTGCTGCGGCCTGGTATTAAAAGACTGTCAAGGCCCATGGATTTTGGCCCTCAACAGCCTGATAATACCAGGCTACAGCAGCCCCACATTTGGCGCCATCAAAAGATGTGCCAATTGTGGCACTTTACCCGGCTCTTCCCACTTGCCCTGTAGCGGTGGCAAGCGGGGTAATAAGGGGTTAATGTCACCGTTGATTGCACGGTGACAATAAGCCCGGTTAATAATAGAGAGGTGTCAATAAGACACCGATCCATTATTAATCCCAAAGTTATTAAATGTTTAAAAAAAAGACACAGCAAGAAAAAAGTATTTTAATGAAATAAAAGAGACAACACAGTTTTCATTTTTTTATTACTCTCTCATTCCTGCGACGCCATCGATCTCCTGTAAAAAAATAAAAAAAACAAACCAACAATATACCACCTGTCCGACGCAGTCCATAACGACAGTCCCACGACAATCCAGCTCTGCTACATCGGAATGACAGGCAGAGCCTGACATCCCGGCGCAGCACAGCTGCTTACCAGCTTCCCCGGCGGTGACGTCATCGGACTGCTTTACGGCCGCGATTACCCAGCAGTCACTGCAGTTATCGCGAGATACTGCATGTGACCGCCGGGGAGAAGAGGATGGCGGCCATTAAGCAGCCCGGGATGTGACCGCCGGAGATCTTCTGCCAGGTAAGTGCCGCTGACTCCTGACAGACCCGACCGACAGACACTGACAGTGACAGTGACAATTCCGATTCCGGTATCCGATATGACGAAAATATCGGAACTCGGGATCGGGATTCCGATACAGCCAATATCGGCCGATACCCGATATTTGCAGTATCGTATCGCTCAACACTAGTTATGTTTCTACTGTGGTGATGCCTCTCATGCTATTTCAGTCTGCCCTAAGCGGGGAAGACGTTTTGCACGCTCAGTTGTCTTGGGTAGTGTCCAGACTAAGTTTTTATTAACTGTCACTCTGATATGCTCTCTGTCCTCATTTTCTGCTCAGGCTTTCGTTGATTCTGGAGCAGCTATTAACCTGATGGATTATGATTTTGCTAAACGTTGTGGATTTCCCTTGATACCCCTACAGAAGTCTATTCCCCTACTGGGGATCGATTCTACCCCTTTGGCTGAGAATAAACCCCAGTTTTCTACTCAGGTGATAATGAGGGTTGAACCTGATCACCAGGAGTGCTGCAAATTTTTGGTTCTGTATAATCTGCATGACATTATCGTGCTGGGTTTTCCTTGGTTACAGTCTCATAATCCTGTTTTGGATTGGAAATCTGTGTCTGTAACCAGTTGGGGCTGCCAATGTGTTAATACCAACACTCCTGTTTTTTCTGCCTCCCCCCAGGCTCAGGATGTTCCTGACTTTTTGATTGATTTTTCTGATGTGTTTAGCGAAAGTAAATCTGCATCCTTGCCTCCCCATAGGAGCTATGACTGCGCTATTGAATTAGTGCCGGGTAGTAAATTCCCTAAAGGTCGCCTTTTTAACTTGTCTGTACCTGAACATGACGCTATGCGGTCTTATATCAAGGAATCATTGGAGAAGGGTCATATCAGACCATCCTCTTCACCCTTAGGTGCCGGTTTTTTCTTTGTGGCCAAAAAGGATGGTTCATTAAGGCCGTGTATTGATTATCGTCTCTTGAACAATATTACTGTGAAATATCAATACCCGTTACCCTTGATTTCTGACCTGTTTTCCAGGGTGAAAAACGCTACTTGGTTTACCAAGCTTGACCTCAGGGGGGCGTATAACCTTATTCGCATTAAGCACGGGGATGAATGGAAGACGGCATTCAATACCCCTGAAGGGCATTTTGAGTACCTGGTGATGCCCTTTGGGCTCACTAATGCTCCTTCCGTCTTCCAGTCCTTCATGAATGACATTTTCAGGGATTTTGTGGACAAATTTCTGATTGTTTATTTGGATGATATCTTGATTTTTTCTAATGACTGGGACTCTCATGTGAAACATGTTCGAACTGTATTCCAGATTTTGAGAGAGAATGCTCTGTATGTGAAGGGATCAAAGTGTCTTTTTGGCGTACAGAGGATCTCATTTCTGGGATTCATTTTGTCCCCATCTGTTATTGAAATGGACCCGGTCAAGGTTCAGGCCATCTGTGATTGGGTCCAACCTACTTCATTAAAGGCTCTTCAGAGATTTTTGGGTTTTGCCAATTTTTATCGTAAATTTATTGGTAATTTCTCGGTTATTGTTAAACCATTAACTGATTTGACCAGAAAGGGTTCTGATGTGGTGAATTGGCCTCCTGAGGCAGTCTCTGCATTTCAGGAACTTAAGCAGAGATTCACTTCTGCTCCTGTTCTACGGCAGCCTGATGTTTCTCTGCCATTTCAGGTGGAGGTTGATGCCTCTGAAATTGGGGCAGGTGCCGTTTTGTCCCAAAAAGATCCAGAGACCTCTAAAAGTAACCCTTGTGCCTTTTTCTCTCGAAAATTTTCTCCTACTGAACGTAATTATGACGTGGGTAATCGGGAGTTATTGGCCATGAAGTGGGCTTTTGAAGAGTGGAGACATTGGCTGGAGGGAGCCAAACATCAGGTGGTGGTCCTTACGGACCATAAGAATCTGGTCTATCTGGAATCTGCCAAGCGACTCAATCCTAGACAGGCCAGGTGGGCCTTGTTTTTCACACGTTTTAATTTTGTGGTTTCCTTTCTTCCTGGCACTAAGAATGTTAAGGCGGATGCCCTCTCGCGGAGTTTCCTTGCGGACTCTCCTGAGTTATCTGATCCTTCTGTTATTTTGAAAGAGGGTGTAGTTCTTTCCGCCATCTCGCCCAATTTGAGACTTGCTCTGGAGGGGTGTCAGGAGGATAGGCCCGAGTGCTGCCCTGTTGGAAAATTGTTTGTCCCGGACCAGTGGAAAAAGAGTGTGATGTCTGAGATTCATTGTTCCACGTTGGCTGGGCATCCCGGAATTTTTGGTACCAGAGACTTGGTTAGTCGGTCCTTTTGGTGGCCTACCTTGTCTCGTGATGTCAGGGAATTTGTGCAGTCCTGCGGGACTTGCTCTCGCTCCAAGCCTTGCTCTCGCTCTAGTGGTTTGTTGATGCCATTGCCTGTGCCCAAGAGACCATGGACCCATATCTCTATGGATTTCATTTCCGATCTTCCTGTTTCTCAGAGAATGACCACCATCTGGGTAATTTGTGATAGGTTTTTCGAAGATGATACATCTTGTGCCATTACCTAAGTTGCCTTCCTCCTCTGAATTGGTGCCGTTGTTCCTTCAGCACGTGGTTCGTTTACACGGCATTCCTGAGAACATTGTGTCTGACAGAGGAGTCCAGTTTGTTTCCAGATTTTGGAGGACTTTTTGTTCTAAACTGGGTGTTCAATTGTCTTTCTCCTCGGCATTTCATCCTCAGACCAATGGTCAAACTGAGAGAACAAACCAGACATTGGAGACTTATCTAAGATGCTTTGTGTCTGCTGATCAGGATGACTGGGTCTCTTTTTTGCCTTTGGCTGAGTTTGCTCTTAACAATAGGGCTAGCTCTGCTACTTTGATGTCTCCGTTTTTCTGTAATTCTGGGTTTCACCCTCGATTTTCTTCAGGACAGACGGAGGCTTCTGTCTGTCCAGGTGTTGACTCTGTTGTGGAGCGTATGCAACTGATTTGGGACCAGGTAGTGGAGAGGTTGTCCCTCTCTCAGGAGAGGGCCCAGCGGTTTGCTAACCGGCATAGGACTGATGGTCCTCGGTTTAAAGTAGGGGACTTGGTCTGGTTGTCCTCAAAGAATATTCCTATGAGAGTAGCATCTCCTAAATTTAAGCCTAGGTTCATTGGACCTTATAAGATCATGGAGATTATTAATCCTGTTTCTTTTCGTTTGCTTCTTCCAGGGACATTTAAGATCCATAACGTGTTCCACAAGTCCTTGTTGAAGAGGTTTGTTGAGCCAGTGGTTCCTGCTGCTGTGCCTCCTGACCCTGTTTTGGTTGAGGGCAATCTGGAGTATGTGGTTGAGAAAATATTGGATTCTCGTTTTTCTAGACGGAAACTCCAGTATTTGGTTAAATGGAGAGGTTATGGTCAGGAAGACAATTCTTGGGTGTTTGCTTCGGACATCCATGCTAGGAGACTTATCCGTGCGTATCATAGAACTCATCCTGACCGACCTGGTTGCTCAAATGAGGGTTCGGTGACCCCTCCTCAAGGGGGGGGTACTGTTGTGAATGGGTTTGAGATGAGTTCTGAGCAGAGGCTCCCTCTGGTGGTTACAAGCGGTGCTAGTCTGTCCAGTGAAGATTGTGAGGACTGGGAATCAGGTGTTACTGACTGGTCTTATATAAGGGAGTCACCTTCCCATCAGGGTTGCCGGTGATCAATTGTTCTGGTCTGAATCCTTTATTCCAGTTTCCCTTGTAGCCTGCTGTGTCGTGTCTGCATCTCCTGCTAACAGATAAGACATTTTCTTCTTTTGTGTTTGTGCTATATTTTTGCATTTTGTCCTGCACTTCTGTGGGGGCCTTCAGGGTCCCCTCCGGGGGCTTCTGCCCTCTCAGTTTTGTTCAGCCACTGATGTTTGTACTTTTGCTTTTTTCAGTTTTTTCAGTGGCTGCTGTTTTGATTTTGTTACACCAGTGAACTAATTTAGGTGGAAGAGGTCGTGTGATCTCAGGTGTTTTTGAAATTAGTAGAGTTGGTGCTTTTCAGGGTTTTCTGGGATTGCAGTAAGTACCCTTCCTATCCTTTTCTATTTAGTTAGTTTGGGCCCCAGCGTTTGCTCATACTATTTTCTTTCTGTGTCAGTATTTCATCTTGTCTAACCGCCATTACATGTTTGGGGGCTTTCTATTATCTTTGGGGTTCTGCTCCGGGGCAGATAGCTTTCCTATATCTATCTTTAGGTGTAGTTAGTTTCTCAGGCTGTGACGAGGCGTCTAGGACCAACGTAGGAACGCTCCACGGCTGCCTCTAGTTGTGGTGGTTAGTCAGGGTACTGCAATCTCATAGATTCCAACTGCTCTGGTGTATTGCCTTTTTTACCTGCACTCCTCAGCTACCGAAACATAACAGATGGGCCTATATAATGCTCCATATATAATTAGCCCCATATGATTCTCCAGTGTATAATGGGCCCCGTATATGATGGTCCAGTGTATGATGGGCCCCATTTATAATGCTTCAGTGTATGATGAGCCCCATATAATGCTCCAAATATAATGGTCCCCATAAATAATGCTCCATATATAGTGGGCTCCATGTGATGCCTCATAAATAATGAACCCCATATGATGCTCTAGTATATGATGGGCCCCATATGATGCTCCAGTATATGATGGGCCCCATGGATGATGCTCCAGTGTATGATGGGCCTATATAATGCTCCATATACAATGGGCCCCATATGATGCTCCAGTATATTATGGACCCATGGATGACGCTCCAGTGTATGATGGGCCTATATAATGTTCCATATATAATGGGCCCCATATGATGCTCCAGTATATTATGGGCCCCATGGATGATGCTCCAGTGTATGATGGGCCCCATTTATAATGCTCCAGTATATGATGGGCCCCATGGTTGATGCTCCAGTGTATGATGGGTCTATATAATGCTCCATATATAATGGGCCCCATATGTTGCTCCAGTGTATAATGGGCCCCATATATGATGGTCCAGTGTATGATGGGCCCAATTTATAATGCTTCCGTGTATGATGAGCCCCATATAATGCTCCAAATATAATGGTCCCCATAAATAATGCTCCATATATAGTGGGCTCCATGTGATGCCTCATAAATAATGAACCCCATATGATGCTCTAGTATATGATGGGCCCCATATGATGCTCCAGTATATGATGGGCCCCATGGAAGATGCTCCAGTGTATGATGGGCCTATATAATGCTCCATATATAATAGGCCCCATATGATGCTCCAGTATATTATGGGCCTCATGGATGATGCTCCAGCGTATGATGGGCCTATATAATGCTCCATATATAATGGGCCCCATATGATGCTCCAGTGTATAATGGGCCCCGTATATGATGCTTCAGTGTATGATAAGCCCCATTTAAAATGCTTGAGTGTATGATGAGCCCCATATAATGCTCCAAATATAATGGTCCCCATATATAATGGGCTCCATGTGGTGCCCCATAAATAATGAACCTCATATGATGCTCTAGCATATGATGGGCCCCATATGATGCTACAATATATGATGGGCCCCATGGAAGATGCTCCAGTGTATTATGGGCCCTATCTATGATGTTCAAGTGTATGATGGGCCCCATATATAATTCTCCAGTGTATAAAGCTCCCCATATATTGCTCCAAACATTAGAAAAATGAAATAACTCTCCTTACTGGGCACTGCTCTACTCTGGACTCCTCAGCGTCACTATCTTCCAGGTCCCTGCACTGTGACTGTTCAGGCAGAGGGCGCACAGACGTGATGTCATCGCGCTGTCTGACCTGAATGTCACTGTCAGGAAACGCGGAAGACGTCACAGCGGTGGAGCAGGGAGAGGTAAGTATTGCAAGTGCTGGGGCCCTGAGCAAGCATGGGGTGCCGCCACTGGCACAGGGCCCCTCATAGTACACCGGTGTCTCTAACGGCGAGTGGGCCCCCCCACCTGCTCAGGGCCCGGCACTTGCCCGGGTGCGCCAGGTGCTGCCGACGGCCCTGGGGGGGTACAGCCCAGTTAGGGAGGTGGAAAAACTGGCATATGTTGAGGTGTAGGCTGGACTCTAGTGTTGAGCCACCCCCGTAGTGTTCGAGTTCGGTTCGGTTCATCGAACACCCGTGTGTTCGAGGAACTGTTCGTCGAACACCGTCGAACACCGTTAAAACCAATGGCAGGCAAACAAAAACACATAGAAACACATAGAAAACACATAGAAAACACTTCAAAGGTGTCCAAAAGCTGGCAAACTGCTCAGAAGACACAACTAACACTACGTAGTATAATAGCCGCTAATTCAATTGCCGGCTTTTGTGAAATTACAGACACGACATGAAATGACACATGGTTTACATACAGTTAACCATGTCATTTCATGGAGTTTGATATATGGTTTTCACTAACAATTACATGAGTGTATGTGTGCAAAATTTCACACATGTAGGGGTTAATTAAAGGTTTAAATTCATTGAAAAAAAATGCGTGGGCTCCAGCACTATTTTCTGAACCAGACAGACAAAGCCAGCGAGTGGGGGCAGATAATATTAGCCTAGGGAGGTGCATTTATTTAGTGCCCCCCCTGGCTACTAACATCTGCCCCCAGCCACCCCAGAAAAGGCAAATCTATAATTAGATTTGCTCTTTCTGGCACTTTGCCCGTCTATTCCCATTGCCCTGTAGCGGTGGCGAATGGGTTAATAATCGGTTAAAGCCACCTTGCTATTGAAAGGTGTCTTTAAGCCAGGTTAATAATTGAGAGCTGTCAATTAGACAACTATCAATTATTAATCCTACTGTATGAAATAAAAATAAAACACACACACTTTAATTAAAAATCATTTTAATGAAATAAACACACAGTTTTTGACCATCTTTTATTTTACTGCCATTCCTTGCAAAGCCCTTGTTCACCTGTAATAAAAATAAAATAATAAAGCAACATTATTCTTACCTATCCGGTGCTCTGTCAGGTCCCCGATGTAATCCTTCTGAAAGGGTTAACATTTACTGCAGGGACCGCAGCTAATGCTGCCAGCCTCGCAGTAAACTCCCGAATGAATCATCTCTTCTCCCAGCTGAAAGGAGAGGAAGTGATTAGTGTGGGAAGCTTAATTGATTGCTTCCCACTTTCACTTCAGGTCAGCCGGGACTCCCTCTGACGTCACTGATGCTGTGCGGTGTCCCCGGCTGACCTGAAGTGAAAGTGTGATTTTACAGTATTGACTATGGATTGCATTAATAATGCGATCCATAGTCAATACTGTAAAATCACACTGACAGCTCACAAAACACTAGATATATACACACAGAATACATACAGTACAGACCAAAATTTTGGACACACCTTCTCATTCAAAGATTTTTCTGTATTTTCATGACTATGAAAATTGTAGAATCACATTGAAGGCATCAAAACTATGAATTAACACATGTAGAATTATAAATTACACTTTACAAAAAAGTGTGAAACAGCTGAAAATATGTCTTATATTCTAGGTTCTTCAAAGTAGCCACCTTTTGCTTTGATTACTGCTTTGCATGCAGAAAAGGTGAACGGATGGACTTTACATGCCTGGTTCCCACCGTGAAGCATGGAGGAGGTGGTGTGATGGTGCAGGGGTGCTTTGCTGGTGACACTGTTGGGGATTTATTCAAAATTGAAGCAGTGAGTGGTCCAGGTAACCCCAAACCATCTCGATTGGGTTTAGGTCTGGTGACTGTGGAGGCCAGGTCATAAGGCATAGCACCCCAACACTCTTCTTGGTCAAATAGCCCTTACACAGCCTGGAGGTGTGTTTGGGGTCATTGTCCTGTTGAAAAACAAATGATGGTCCAACTAAACGCAAACCGGATGGAATAGCATGCTGCTGCAAGATGCTGTGGTAGCCATGCTGGTTCAGTGTGCCTTCAATTTTGAATAAATCCCCAACAGTGTCACCAGCAAAGCACCCCACACCATCACACCACCTCCTCCATGCTTCACGGTGGGAACCAGGCATGTAGAGTCCAGCCGTTCACCTTTTCTGCGTGCAAAGCAATAATCAAAGCAAAAGGTGGCTACTTTGAAGAACCTAGAATATAAGACATATTTTCAGTTGTTTCACACTTTTTTGTAAAGTGTAATGTATAATTCCACATGTGTTAATTCATAGTTTCGATGCCTTCAGTGTGATTCTACAATTTTCATAGTCATGAAAATACAGAAAAATCGTTGAATGAGAAGGTGTGTCCAAACTTTTGGTCTGTACTGTATATATATATATGTCATTGTAAAACATATATATATATATATACTAGATGGTGGCCCGATTCTAATGCATCGGGTATTCTAGAATGTGTATGCGGCCGACCGTGCGCGCCTAAGCAGTGAAGCAGTGTTTAAATGGGTTGTGCACTACTTTAAATTAACGTTACTATGTATCTCTCCAGGGCACCGAATGAATTTTGTTATGACGTCACGTTGTGAATAGTGCTTGTGACAACATCGCAGGCGACGCACAGCTAGCATGTAATTTTCCCGACTGTTGTTTCCGCTGACATGACGACTATTTGCTGCTGCAGCCAGGGGTATTTTGTTTCGTGTATCACAGTGAATGACGGCTTGGGGCGGGTTTGTCTGTTTGTTCCTTTTCACGCCGGGACAAAGAATGTGCTAATTTGTCACGGACGCTATTTAAATGTGGCGCCCAAATCGGTGATTGGTCGCGGGCAGCGTCCGCGACCAATCAACACAGCACTGTTTAACGTTTGCGGCAAAATCAGTGATTGGTCGCGGCCGCAATTTAAATGTGGCGCCCAAATCGGTGATTGGTCGCGGGCAGCGTCCGCGACCAATCAACACAGCGGTGTTTAAGTTTAGTGGCAAGATCGTTGATTGGTCGCGGTGAAAGACCGCGACCAATCATCGAATTGTATTGTGAGGACCGGAGAGCGCCACTGCCTATGCGGCTACTTCTGCTGCGAGAACCAGGGACATGAGCGGGCGCTCGCAGCAGAAGTATCCCGACCCGCAGCGCCGCTCCCGGTCCTCTCTTGACATCCTAGCCGCATGGATGTCAGCTCCGCTTCCTGTGCGGGTACTTCTGCTGCGAGAACCCAGGACATGAGCGGGCGCTCGCAGCAGAAGTATCCCGGTCCTTCTGCTGCTAGCGGCCGGGAGATGAGCGCCTCACGCCGGTCATCTCCCCGCTGCCTCGCCGCTGACCTCCGTCCCGCAGATGAGCCGCTAACGGCCGCCATTTTTTTGTGAAATCCCGCGGCGCTGATTGGCCGCTGCCGGACCAATGAGCGACGCGGGATTTCCTGGACAGACAGACCGACAGACAGACAGACAGACAGATGGGATAAGACAATTATATAGTAGATGTTACCTGTGTACTACCTCATATTACTGTGTATTACCTCATATTACTGTGTATTACCTCATATAACTGTGTATTATCTCATGTTACTGTATATTACCTCATTTTACTGTGTATTACCTCATGTCCTGTGATACCTGTACTGTGTATTACCCGTGTTCAGTAAATGTGACAGAAGTACATCAGACACTGTGACTGACAAAACATGTTCAGTACATCATGGGCAGTTGGTGAGTCACATGACCACATGGGCAGAGTTAGCCCTGCGTCACTGATTGGCCGCGGCCAGACCAATCAGCGACGCGGGATTTCCTGGACAGACAGACAGACAGACGGGATAAGACAATTATATAGTAGATATATTTATAGTTCATACACTTCTACATAGTAAAATAGCCGCTAATTCAATTGCCGGCTTTTGTGAAATTACAGAGGAAATGCTATACATAGTCAATACTGTAAAATCACACTGACAGCTCACAAAACACTAGATATATACACACAGAATACATATATACTGTATATATATATATATATATATATATATATATATATATATGTCATTGTGACACATATACAGTGGTGGCCAAAAGAATTGGCACCCCTGCAATTCTGTCAGATAATACTCAGTTTCTTCCTGAAAATGATTGCAATCACAAATTATTTGCTATTTTTATCTTCATTTAATTTGCTTGCAAGGAAAAAACACAAAGAGAATGAAGCAAAAATCAAATCCTTGATCATTTCACACAAAACTCCAAAAATGGGCCAGACAAAAGTATTGGCACCCTCAGCCTTAATACTTGGTTGCACAACCTTTAGCCAAAATAACTGCAAACAATCGCTTCCGGTAACCATTAATGAGTTTCTTTCAATGCTTTGCTGGAATTGTAGACCATTCTTCTTTGGCAAACTGCTCCAGGTTCCTGACATTTGAAGGGTGCCTTCTCCAAACTGCCATTTTGAGATCTCTCCACAGGTGTTCTATGGGATTCAGGTCTGGACTCATTGCTGGCAACCTTAGAAGTCTCCACTGCTTTCTCTCAAACCATTTTATAGTGCTTTTGGAAGTGTGTTTTGGGTCATTGTCCTGCTGGAAGACCCATGACCTCTGAGGGAGACCCAGCTTTCTCACACTGGGGCCTACATTATGCTGAAAAATTTGTTGGTAGTCTTCAGACTTCATAATGCCATGCAAGCGGCAAGCAGTCCGGTGCCAGAGGCAGCAAAGCAACCCCAAAACATCAGGGAACCTCCTCCATTTTTGACTGTAGGGACCGTGTTCTTTTCTTTGAATGCCTCTTTTTTTTCCTGTACACTCTATGTTGATGGTTTTTCCCAAAAGCTCGACTTTTGTCTCCACTGACCAGAGAACATTCTTCCAAAACGTTTTAGGCTTTCTCAGGTAAGTTTTGGCAAACTCCAGCCAGGCTTTTTTATGTCTCGGGGTAAGAAGTGGGGTCTTCCTGGGTATCCTACCATACAGTCCCTTTTCATTCAGACTCCAACGGATAGTACGGGTTGACACTGTTGTACCCTCGGACTGCAGGGCAGCTTGAACTTGTTTGGATGTTAGTTGAGGTTCTTTATCCACCATCCGCACAATATTGTGTTGAAATCTCTCGTCAATTTTTCTTTTCCTTCCACATCTAGGGAGGTTAGTCACAGTGCCATGGGCTTTAAACTTCTTGATGACACTGCGCACGGAAGACACAGGAACATTCAGGTCTTTGGAGATGGACTTCTAGCCTTGAGATTGCTCATGCTTCCTCACAATTTGGTTTCTCAAGTCCTCAGACAGTTCTTTGGTCTTCTTTCTTTTCTCTATGCTCAATGTGGTACACACAAGGACACAGGACAGAGGTTGAGTCAACTTTAATCCATGTTAACTGGCTGCAAGTGTGATTTAGTTATTGCCAACACCTGTTAGGTGCTACAGGTAAGTTACAGGTGCTGGTGATTACACGAATTAGAGAAGCATCACATGATTTTTCAAACAGTGCCAATACTTTTGTCCACCCCCTTTTTTAGGTTTGGTGTGGAATTATATCCAATTTGGCTTTAGGTCAATTCTTTTTGTGTTTTTTCATTGAAGACAAATTAAATGAAGATAATACCAAAGATTTTGTGTTTGCAATCATTTTCAGGAAGAAACTGAGTATTATCTGACAGAATTGCAGGGGTGCCAATACTTTTGGCCACCACTGTATATATATAGATTTATAGTTCATACACTTCTACATAGTATAATAGCTGCTAATTCAATTGCCGGCTTTTGTGAAATTACAGAAGAAATGCTATCCATAGTCAATACGGTAAAATCACACTGACAGCTCACAAAACACTAGATATATACATACAGAATACATATACAGTACAGATCAAAAGTTTGGACACACCTTCTCATTCAAAGATTTTTCTGTATTTTCATGACTATGAAAATTGTAGAATCATACTGAAGGCATCAAAACTATGAATTAACACACGTGGAATTATACATTACACTTTACAGAAAATTGTGAAACAGCTGAAAATATGTCTTATATTCTAGGTTCTTCAAAGCAGCCAGCTTTTGCTTAAATTACTGCTTTGCACGCAGAAAAGGTGAACGGCTGGACTCTACATGCCTAGTTCCCACCGTGAAGCATGGAGGATGTGCAGCGATGGTGAGGGGGTGCTTTGCTGGTGACACTGTTGGGGATTTATTCAAAATTGAAGCGGTGAGCGGTCCAGCTCACCCCAAACCATCTTGATTGGGTTCAGGTCTGGTGACTGTGGAGGCCAGGTCATCTGGTGTTGCACCCCAACACTCTTCTTCTTGGTCAAATAGCCCTTACACAGCCTGGAGGTGTGTTTGGGGTCATTGTCCTGTTGAAAAATAAATGATGGTCCAACTAAACGCAAACCGGATGGAATAGCATGCTGCTGCAAGATGCTGTAGTAGCCATTCTGGTTCACTGTGCCTTCAATTTTGAATAAATCCCCAACAGTTTCAACGCAAAGCACCCCCACATCATCACACCACCTCCTCCATGCTTCACGATGAGAACCAGGCATGTAGAGTCCATCCGTTCACCTTTTCTGCGTGCAAAGCAGTAATCTAAGCAAAAGGTGGCTACTTTGAAGAACCTAGAATATAAGACATATTTTCAGTTGTTTCACACTTTTTTGTAAAGTGTAATGTATAATTCCACATGTGTTAATTCATAGTTTTGATGCCTTCAGTGTGATTCTACAATTTTCATAGCCATGAAAAAACAGAAAAATCTTTGAATGAGAAGGTGTGTCCAAACTTTTGGTCTGTACTGTATATATAAACATGTTATTGTAACACATATATATATATTGTAAGGTTTCACTCACTCGGCTGCTTCAGAGGTAAATCAGGAGACTCGATCTTATGCAAAAAGTCCCTAGGTTTATTACATCATAAACCATATGGTAACATATAACACAGCTCTTCAATGCTTCAGCTCCTGCCTGGAGCCTCACTCTTCATTCACAGAGACCTCTCTGTAATGTCCCGCCTTGGACACATGGAAGTCTGTTCACACTCACAGACTCCCACACACTCTCTCACAGGTGCAAAGCACTCTTCTTAACATAGGTGTAACCCCACCCACAGATGAGGTCAGGATCACATGGTTAGGTCACCTTATCATGACCTCATCACAGGTCCTTTTGATACACATAAACCATGCTTCCATGCATACCTCGAGGAGCATACACAGTGCCCCCTAGCTGCATCAGGTGTCACTACACCACATACCTCCCCCTCTGTTCAAACTTGTGGGGTTGAACACTTATTACCCGACCAGAGATCCTTCTTGGTCGTCTCTGCCAGTCAAACCGTCTGGCTAAGTCGGGTCCTCTGTCAGACCACCCGCCTCCCCAGCGGTCAGTACGGCGTCGCAATTCACTTGCACCCATACGTCCTGTCTGGTCTGCGTCCTTTCCATTTTTTCCACTATAGGTTCTCCTGCTTAAGTCACTAATCACTGAGCTAACTGAGGCATCATTACTTCTATCTCTTCTCCTCTCAATACCATGGGTTGAAGGTGGAGGCCATCTTCTTTCTGTTTTCTGCAGGTTCCTGTTGACCTGGTCCCTCTCAAGTTGTAGTTGCTCTACTTCTCTCAGGTAGGACACACGATACTCCAGGAGCATCCGGATATTCCCAAGGCTCTCCCTGGATCCGACAACGAGGAACGGAACCATCCCGTCTTCACCCACAACCTGGACTTCGTCATCAGCCGGAATCCTGACTCTCGTCACACCGGACTTATTCACCATCTCCTGCATCATTTTCCCAAGTCTTCCGATGACTTTCTTCACCAGACCTCTGGGCACTTGAATGATGTCCTCCATTAATCCAAGCTGACTTTGAGCCTTTCTTGCTTGCTCCAAACGTCGAGTGGCTTCGTGATTTCTCAACAGGATCAGTTGCTTTGTGCGGAGACAATGTAGGTGCATGTCTCTCAGGACAGCCACTCGCTTCAGTGTGACTTCCTTAGTCGATAGTATGACTAAAGGGTATGCCACACTAAACAACATCGCTAACGGGATCGCTAAAAAACGTCACTATTTAGCGATCCCGTTAGCGATGTTGTTGTGTGCGGCATCTACCAGCGACGTGGCCCCTGCTGTGATCTCGTTCATCACAGCGATCGTTCCGGACCCTATTTTTATCGTCGGCGTCCCACTGGTATCGCTATATCGCTGAGTGTGGAACCTTTTTTAGCGATTTAGCGGTACTTTTGTACCGCTAAAGTCATTAAGGAGATCGCTAACCGCGATAGCGTCCTTAACGATATCGCTAAATGTGGCTGACACTAGCGATATAGAAACAATCCCGCTAGCGATCTCATTAGTATGCGACGCTAACGAGATCGCTAGCGGATTGTGTAGTGTGGCAGTACCTTAACTGTTTCATCTCTGGCACCCAGTTCACACTACATGCTTCTACCGCTTTTCTAAAGGCCTCATGTACATCCTCACTGGCACAAGCTTCTTGCATGTCTTAGGGTACCTCTATCATACACTTGAAAAGCGATGTCTCCTTTTCCTGAACATGCTGTTGGACCTCCTCCTCCTTAGCATCAGCGCAGTTCTCCAAGACCTCAGCATTTCTTGTGTGACCATCTGTGTGGCACTTTGCTTGCTGTACTTCGTCTCCCGTGGATTTCTGGAGCTGGGCATTAGTCTCTTTCTCCATCTTGAGCTTACGAAGAACTTTATCTCGCTCCTCTGCCAAGCCGCGACACTCATCCTCCCTCCGGAGAAGTTCCTGCTGATGCTTCTCCTGGGCCTCTCTGAGCACCTCCATATCTTTCCATAGGGCCTTGTTCATACTATGACACGCTGACAGATGATCTCTGAGCTTAGAGACTTCCTTCTCCAGCTCCTCCATTCTGTGCTCAATTATTCGTCTCAGGACCCTTTCTTGCTCAACTGCCTCTTTTACTGTTTCTTTCAACAGCTCTACCTCCGGTACCCTGGAGCCTTCATCATACTGAGCCATTTCACCCTTTCCGGGCATTGCAGATGTGGATCTACTACAGGTCTGTTCTACCTCCAGTCCTACCTCTGTGCTGGGATTTGTCAGAGATAATGTGGCCTCTTTATCAAGGACAGTAACCTGACCGGTACCTGACCCTGACTCTTCCTCATCATTTCTCTTCTTAGAGGTTGTAGCCTGTCCCGCCTTTCCGCGGCCCCTGCGGCGAGAGGAAGATCTACCATTTTTACTTGGCTCCACCTTACTGCACTCACTTTCCCTTGCGGTCGAGTCACAGTCTGCACAGGAGTCACTCCCACTCCCCCTGTCATCCTGGAACAGCACGTCCCCACCTAGACAGGTGTCAGACCCCTGCGCTAGAGCTAAACCGTTTCCCACGGTCACACGTCTCGTCACCTACAAGTCCCCGAGTTGGTCTGACCCACACTTTCTTCTGGTCACCTGGGGCTCGGGACTGTCGCTATTAGGGTTTACCCCCTTTTCACACTTCACACGGCAAGGAACCACTACAGCCGCCTGCTGTGATGGGGCTCCCTCCTCTAAACAACACCACACTTTATCAAGTTCCCATGCATTTTCAAAAAATACAAAGTCCCGTGCCCTCTCATAGGGGTACAATATGTTCGGTGGTATACCGCCATCTTGATCCTCGACACTTGTGGACATCTCAAGCGTCACCCTGTCTACCAAATAGTCCACAATGAGCCCGTGGATGCAGCACACCTGGACCTTTTTCTCGGTCAGACAGAGAACTAGCGGAGTTCCTTTCAGAGTCACCTGACTCTTTGAGTCCAACTGTCCAGAGACTCCTTCCCTATGTAACCTTACCGTACACACCTGTGGGCTGTTATCAAACGGGAAGTCTATGCCACATGCGGAATACGTATAACACCCACATCGCTGTTCCTCAGATATGTCCACTGAAGAAACCGGTGCCACCCCCTTTTGGGACTCCGCCCCCTTTCGGGCCACTTTACTGATTCGGGCTACCACCCCTTTTTGAGACTCCACCCCCTTTTGGGCCACAATCCCAATTTGGGTTACCGCCCCCTTTTGGGACTCCGCCCCCTTTTGAGCAACTTTACTGATTTGGGCTACCACCCCCTTTCAGGCCACAATCTCAATTTGGGTTACCACCCCCTTTTGGGACTCCACCCTCTTTTGGGTAACCATCCCTGTTTTGGGTTTCCGATCCCCTTTTGGGACTCCTCCCCTTTTAGGGACACCACCCATCACTGGGAACACACCACGGCTCTTACAGGCCCCAGTCCACACAGTACCCTTAGACAGTGTCTTTTACTTAGGGCGTGTACTGGCCCTTTAAGAGTTTGTGTGCCTCGGTTCACACTGTCCTTTTTTACCACACCAGCTCCTGGTGGTACTGCTACCGCTTCCGTTGCAGCCACCAACAACCAGCACCTCCAGATGCTACTCCCAAGCTGCTGTGGCTGCCACTGCAGCTCCGGCTGCTGCAGAACCTCTTGCTGCAACAGTCACTGTAGCTCCTGCCACCACAAGTCTCTGCACGCTGCGCTGTCTTGCCGCTTGTCACCTTCGTGACCCCACGAGTCACAGCCAGCCGCTTGTCACCTTCATGACTCCACGAGCCACAGCAAACACCTCACACCTGTCCCAGAAAAAAAAACAGTTT
Organism: Oophaga sylvatica; assembly: GCA_033576555.1. Taxonomy (NCBI): domain Eukaryota; kingdom Metazoa; phylum Chordata; class Amphibia; order Anura; family Dendrobatidae; genus Oophaga; species Oophaga sylvatica. The sequence continues at coordinate 54,856 of JARQOD010003568.1, forward strand.
CTCACTGACCGTCAGCACAACACAGACTCCTGTCTGTCACCACTCTCAGCCAGAGAGATTTTCCGGACACCTCTTCTCGCAGAGATATCCCACAAAGGAAAAAACAGTCTCACTGACCCGTCAGTACACCACAGACTCCTGTCTGTTACCTGTTGGCCACGCAAGTTTCCGGACACCTCCTCTGAGGTATCCTCTCAGCATGCTTTTTGCTTACTTCTCAATGACCCCGGTCACATAACACAGACTCCTGTCTGTCACCACTGCTTAACAGTTTCTTCAGATACCTCTTATCTTCAGAGGCACCACATATAAACATCAATGCAGTTTATTCGTGACCACTGGTCACACTCACGGTTTTCACAGACCGTCCGTTCCTCCTTTGATTCCTCATTCCCAGTCCTGGAACATGTACTCCTTGGGCCGCTGCCAGCATTCCATCCACCAATTGTAAGGTTTCACTCACTCGGCTGCTTCAAAGGTAAATCAGGAGACTCGATCTTATGCAAAAAGTCCCTAGGTTTATTACATCATAAACCATATGGTAACATATAATACAACTCTTCAATGCTTCAGCTCCTGCCTGGAGCCTCACTCTTCAGTCACAGAGACCTCTCTGTAATGTCCCGCCTTGGACACATGGAAGTCTGTTCACACTCACAGACTCCCACACACTCTCTCACAGGTGCAAAGCACACTTCTTAACATAGGTGTAACCCCACCCACAGATGAGGTCAGGATCACATGGTTAGGTCACCTGATCATGACCTCATCACAGGTCCTTTTGATACACATAAACCATGCTTCCATGCATACCTCGAGGAGCATACACAGTGCCCCCTAGCTGCATCAGGTGTCACTACACCACTATATAATATATATATATATATATATATATATATATATATATATATATTTATAGTTCATGCACTTCTACATAGTATAATAGCCTCTAATTCAATTGCCGGCTTTTGTGAAATTACAGAACCACCCGACATGAAATGACTTATGGTTTACATACAGTTAACCATGTCATTTCATGTAGTTTGATATATGGTTTTCACTAACAATTATATGAGTGTATGTGTGCAAAATTTCAGACATCTAGGGGTTAATTAAAGGTGTAAATTCGTTGAAAAAAATGCATGGGCTCCCGCTGTATTTTCTCAACCAGACAGGTAAAGCCAGCGAGTGGGGGCAGATAATAATAGCCTAGGGAGGGTGCATTTATTTTGTGCCCCCCTGGCTACTAACATCTGCCCCCAGCAACCCCAGAAAAGGCACATCTATAATGAGATGCGCCCTTACTGGCACTTATCTCGTCTATTCCCATTGCCCTGTAGCGGTGGCTAATGGGTTAATAATGGGTAAAAGCCACCTTGCTATTGGAAGGTGGCTTTAAGCCAGGTTAATATTTTACTGGTACTCCATCCGAATCCCTTGTTCTCCTGTGAGTGCCAGAAAGTGCCAGAAAGGGCGCTTCGCATTATAGATGTGCCTTTTCTGGGTGGCTGGGGGCAGATGTTAGTAGCCGGGGGGGGCACAAAATAAATGCACCCTCCCTAGGCTATTATTATCTGCCCCCACTCGCTGGCTTTACCTGTCTGGTTGAGAAAATACAGCGGGAGTCCACGCATTTTTTTTCAACGAATTTACACCTTTAATTATCCCCTAGATGTCTGAAATTTTGCACACATACACTCATGTAATTGTTAGTGAAAACCATATATCAAACTACATGAAATGACATGGTTAACTGTATGCTTCCCCGTCCTCCCCCCGTCCTGCTCCATGCTTCCCCGTCCTCCTCCATGCTTCCCCCATCCTCCGTTCTCCCCCCGGTCCTCCTCCATGCTTCCCCCGTCCACCGTTCTCCCCCCCCTCCTGCTCCATGCTTCCCCCGTCCTCCGTTCTCCCCCCGGTCCTCCTCCATGCTTCCCCCATCCACCGTTCTATTCCCCGTCCAGCTCCGTGCTCCTTGTCCTCTCCTCCATCATACTCACCCCTCCCCGTGCCATCGCTGAGCGTCCCTGCAATCCTGCGTTCTCCCCGGCTTCCTGCAGCTCTCCAGCACTGAGCGGTGATGTAATACCGCTCATTAAGGCCATGAATATGGAGGCCACGCCCATGGGAGTGGCGTCGCGTCCATATTACATGACCTTAATGAGCGGGTATTACAGCATTAGAGTTGAGCGATACTTTCCGATATCCAAAAGTATCGGTATCGGAATGGTATCGCCGATATCCAAAAAATATCGGCGATACCCGATACCGATACCGGAAATCCAATGTAAGTCTATGGGACAGAAATATCGTAACTAAAAAAACCTCTTTCTTTCCTTGTAAACACTAAATATACACACATAGAATACATATATATATATATATATATATATACATGTCATTGTGACATATATATACATATATTTATAGTTTATACACTTCTACATTGTAAAATAGCCTCTGATTCAATTGCCGGGTAAAGCCGGCTTTTGTGAAAAGACAGAAGCACCCGACATGAAATGACACTTGGTTTACATAGAGTTAACCATGTCTTTTCATGTAGTTTGATATCTGATTTGCACAAACAATTACATGAGTGGCTGTGTGCAAAATTTCACACCTGTAGGGGTGAATTAAAGGTGTAAATTCGTTGTAAAAAAAACGGACTTTTTTGCTACGAATTTACACCTTTAATTAACCCCTACAGGTGTGAAATGTTGCACACAGCCACTCATGTAATTGTTAGTGAAAACAATAGATCAAACAACTTGAAATGACATGGTTAACTCTATGTAAACCATGTGTCATTTCATGTCGGGTTCTGCATTTTCACAAAAGCCGGCAATTGAATTAGCGACTATTACACTATGTAGAAGTGTATGAACTATAAATATATATATATATATGTCACAATGACATGTATATATATATATATATATATATATATATATATATATATATTATTGTATTCATGTTAATAGTAGTGTTTTGAGAGCTGTCAGTGTGATTTTACAGTAGCAGGGATGAATTGCCGGCTTTTCAAAGGACACCGGTGCAAATAAATCGGACAGCACTCGCATGGTGCGGGTGCTGTGCGATTATTTCTAGCACCCATTGACTTGCATTGGCGATTATCATGCCAAAATCGCTGCAAATCGCAGCTTGCTGCAATGTTTTTCTCAGACCGATTTCAGCTGAGAAAAAAATCGCAAATGAGAACACACCTATTGACTAACATTGGTCAGATTGCAATCCGATTTTTTATCGGCTTGTAATCGTCCGTTTTTGGCTCCAGTGAGTATCAGCCCTAAGGGCTCCATCTCACATAACGACGCTACAGCGATCCCACTGGCGATGCAACTAGATAAGGATCGTTGCTGCGTCGCTATGTGATCGCTGCTGAGCTGCCAAACAGGCAGATCTCAGCAGCGATCAGGACAGCGAGTATGCCGGTAACAAGCGACACACGTCGCTTAGTTACCAGCCGTGTACTTTGGATACCAGCCCGCTGATGCACGGAGCTGGTAACCAAGGTACACATCGGGTTTCCAGGTGCTGCGCGGTGCCTGGAAACCTGTTGTGTACCTTGGTCACCAGCTCCCCTGCAGCAGCGCGCTGGTGTCCAACGTACACATCTGGTTTCCAGGCACAGCCCCCCGCCTAGAAATCCGACATGTACCTTGGTTACCAGCTGATCGCAGGTCTCCTGCCTGCCACACGCAGCGATGCATGCTGGCCAGTGGGAGACCAGCGATCAAAAACAATTCCATTACTGTGAAAATATCCAGTTACGATTTTGGTGCACGAACAGTTATCGAACATAACCTCGAACTGCCGGATTGTTTCCAAATCGTTCGGGTTCGTCGAACGGCTCGAACACCGCCCAAAACAGCTCGAATTTGAGATTGGCGAATAGTTTGAGTCGAACACCGCTCATCTCTACTGGACACTCAGCAGCTGCAAATGGAGGAATTGGAGAAGTCGGAGAAAGAGGAGGACAAAGCGAGCCATTTAGCTGGCAACCTATGTGTCATCAGGGGAAGGTGGTACAAAATCCTTTGAAAGCCAGGCATGTTTAATTTTAATGAAGGTGAGATCATCAACATTTTGGGTCGACAGCCGGGTCCTTCTTTCTGTCAGGATTGATCCAGCAGCACTGGAGACTCTTTCTGATAGCACACTACCAGCAGGGCAAGCGAGCTCCTATAAGGCATATTGTGCCAATTCAGGCCAGGTGTCCAGTTTACAGGCCCAGTAGTCAAAGGGGAATGAACTGTGAGGGAGAACATCGATAGGGGAGGAGAGGTAATTTTGAACCATAGTTGACAACTGCTGTCTCCTGTCTGTTGCATTTGATTCAGTATTAACAGTCGTGTGAGCGGTACTCGAGAAATCAGTCCACAACATGGTCATGAAACCCCTGTCTCCAACGCCACTTCGGCTGTGTGCACCACGAACACCTCTTCCATGTTGCCCAGTACGGCTCGTGGTAGAACCTGCACCGCTGCTGTGTGCTGGGAATGCCTCTAACAAACGGTTTACCAGAGTTGCTTGTTTGTTCGCCAATATTAGCTCTAGGTTCTCCTGTGGCATGATGTTCTGTAGTTTGCCTTTATAGATCGAGGATGCTGGCTAACCAGTAGTCGTCATCCTTCATAATTTTGGCAATGCAGGGGTCCCTTTTTAGGATCAGCAAGACAGAATCACACATGTGGGCCATTTTCCAGGTGTCAATGATGTACTGCCAGTGGTGGGTGGAGGAGCACTTTCTGCCAAATAAACATCCCTCCAGTCACGCACAAACCCTGTACCTGACCTTGGCAAGCCAACATTTTCTCTTGCCCCCTGAGAAGCATCCTCCTCCCCAAAACAATAAATCCCCTCATCCTCCTCCTCTTCCTCTTCTTTCTCCACCTCATCCAGGACAGTTCCCTGAGCAGACAATGGCTGACTGTCATCATGGCTTCCCTCCTCCACCTCCTCTTCCTCTTCCGCTGCAGACGCCTAATCCTTAATGTGCATCAAAGTTTGCATGAGCAGACGCATAAGTGGGATGCTCATGCTTATGATGGCGTCGTCTGCTCTTACCAGCTGTGTGCATTCCTCAAAACACTGAAGGACTTTACAGAGGTCTTTCAGCTTTGACCACTGCATACCCGACAACTCCATGTCTGCCCTCAAACTGCCTGCCCGTGTATCCTCCCACAAATGCATTACAGCCTGCCTCTGTTCGCACAGACTCTCAACCATGTGCATGCTGGAGTTCCACCTTGATGCAAGGTCTATGATTAGGCAGTGCTTGGGGAGGTGGAGTGATCGCTGCAGCCTCTGCATACGACTGGAGTCTACGGGCGAGTGACGGATGTGCGAGCACAGTCTTCACACCTTATGGAGCAGGGCTGGTAACTCCAGATAATAATTTATGAAGCACTGCACCACCAGGTTCAAGGTGTGAGCCAGGCAAGGTATGTGTCTGAGTTTTGCCAGGTCTATGGCCACCACAAAATTACGGCCGTTATCACTGACTACCTTGCCTGGCTCAAGATGTAGACTGCCCAGCCATGACTCAGTTTCTCGCTGCAAGTAGTCAGTCAGTACCTCCACAGTGTGTCTGTTGTAGCCCAAAGACACCATCTTTAAATCAGCCTGCTGTCGCTTACCACGAGCTGTTCGATAGTGGACACCTCGTGTGCATTACTGGCAGCTGCGGATGGAGTGTTCGTGCGACTGCGATTTGTCAATGAGCTTTCTCTTCTGGAGAAGGAGGAGGAGGGTCGAACGCCTACAGCCAACTGTTGCCTATACCGTGGGCTAGGCAGCACTGTCCCACTGCCACTGTCCCCTGTGGAACCTGCATCTACCACATTAACCCAGTGCGCAGTGATGGACACGTAACGGCTCAGGCCATGCCTACTGGCCCATGCATCTGCTGTGAGGTGCACCTTTCCACTCACTGATTGTTTGAGTGCATGGATAATGCAGTCTTTCACATGCAGGTGGAGGGCAGGGATGGCTTTTCTAGAAAAGAAGTGCCGACTGGGTAGGTCATAGCGTGGACAGCGTAGGCCTTGAGCTCTCGGAACGCTGCGCTTTCAACCAAACGGAAGGGCATCATCTCTAATGAGATCAGTTTGGCAATGTAGGAGTTCAAAGCCAGTGTACGTGGATGAGAGGATGAGTACTTTCTTGTCCTACTCAGAGTGTCTGCTAGGGTGAGCTGGACTTGAGAGCTGCATATGGGGGAACTAGCGAAGGACATGGCGGACTGATAGGGGGTTGGTGATGGTGGTGGTCGTGGTGATGGCCTAGATTCAGTCTTTCGTTGCAAAAACATTGTGATTCCCTGACTGCTTTGGCCTTGCGACGACACCTCAACATTTCTTGCTGGTGGTGTGCTAACAGGTGGGCTTACAGTTGGGGAAGCGATGTAGCGTTGCTGGCTACCTTCAGTCGGAGCAGGTGCACATGTGCTACCTGAGATTTTGTAGTCCGTCCACGCTTGCAAGTGCATGGTGTTTAAATGTCTAAGCAAGCAACTGGTATTCAAATTTCGGAGATTTTTCCCTCGACTAAAGTCCTTCCGCACTTCTTACAGATAACCTTTGGCTCATCAATAGGATTTTGGTCAAAAAAGTGCCACACTGCACTCATCCTACTATGGGATACATTTTCAGGGCTTGCATGCTGTGCTAATTTGACCGTCTGGCCAAGCTGTCCTGCAACTCTTTTTGTTTTTTTAACACGTTTTTGGACTGCTACGGGCCTGCCAGATAACCGCAGCTGCGTTGTCGATGATTTTATCTGCACCTTCCTCTGTGTCACTGTGTAAGGTGGTATAGTATGCGGAAAGGGGCACCTGAGTTTCATCAGGGTCAGATTCTGGCTCTGTAGACTGCGAGGGCAATGTAGTGCTCTGGGTGAATGTACCAGCAGAATCATATAGCAGTAGCTGTGCATCAGTGCACTCCATGTCAGATTCATCTTGGGCTGGGGAATTTAGGATTTGACTTGATAACCCAGGCATGGTATGTGAAAAGAGGTCCATGGAGTAATCTGAAGTGTGGCCTGCCGTATTCTTCACTTTTGGTGGGGTGAAGGACACAAGGAAAGGTGTTGTTCCTGACCAGGAGCCTGCACTGACGACTCAGTGGTTGCATTTTTTGAAACTTCAGAAGAGCAGGCGATAGAGCTGGAGGCTGTTTCAGCAATGTAAGCCAAAACCTGTTCCTGATGCTCCGGTTTACCTACTCCCAGAAAAGGGAGCCTTCCAGGCCTTCTGGAGCCAGACGATGACGCAGGCTGAACACCTCCTGCCTTAGGTGCTATTGTGCTTTTGGCACTACCAGCAGATGCACCACCACCACCATCAGTACCAGCTGGCCCCCCCACCCACATCCCCTGCCTCTTCAACCATACTTCCTCATGTTTGGGAAAATGTACCAAAAATACTAGCAGATATATGGTACTATATCAGAAGCGTACAGCTGTATACGATGAAGGGGAAAATTTAAATCTCCGTATATATTACCGGAGTCACACACAGACGCTCACAGGCTCAGTATGGATTAGTCCAGAATATCAAAAGCAGAAAAACTGTACTGTATCAGAAGCTTACAGCTGTATACAGTGTAGGGGTAATTTCTAAATCTCCGTATATATTTCCGGAGTCACACACAGACGCTCACAGGCTCAGTATGGATTAGACCAGAATATAAAAAGCAGAAAAAGGGTACTGTATCAGAAGCGTACAGCTGTATACAGTGTAGGGGTAATTGTAAATCTCCGTATATAATTCCAGAGTCACACACAAACGCTCTCTCAGTATGGATTTGACCGTAATAAAAAAGGCAGAAAAAAGGTACTGTATCAGAAGATACCAGGTGTATATAGTATAGGGTATAATTTATATCTCCGTATATATTTCCGGAGTCACTCACAAACGCTCTCTCAGTATGGATTTGACCGTAATACAAAAGGCAGAAAAAAGGTACTGTGTTATGTTTCGGTAGCTGAGGAGAGCAGGTAAAAAAGGCAATACACCAGAGCAGTTGGAATCTATGGGATTGCAGTACCCTGACTAACCACCGCAACTAGAGGCAGCCGTGGAGCGTTCCTACGTTGGTCCTAGACGCCTCGTCACAGCCTGAGAAACTAACTACACCTAAAGATAGAAATAGGAAAGCTATCTGCCCCGGAGCAGAACCCCAAAGAACATAGGAAGCCCCCAAACATGTAATGGCGGTTAGACAAGAGGAAATACTGACACAGAAAGAAAATAGTATGAGCAAACGCTGGGGCCCAAACTATCTAAATAGAAAAGGACAGGAAGGGTACTTACTGCAATCTCAGAAAACCCTGAAAAAACGCCAACTCTACTAATTTCAAAATCACCTGAGATCACACGACCTCTACCACCTAAATTAGCTCTCTGGTGTAAAAAAAATCAAAACAGCAGCCACTGAAAAAAAACTGGAAAAAGCAAAAGAACAAAACTCAGTGGCTGGACTAAACTGAGAGGGCAAAAGCCCCCGGAGGGGACCCTGAAGGCCCCCACAGAAGTGCAGGA
>JARQOD010003569.1:0-63405 GCA_033576555.1 Oophaga sylvatica
CCGGGTGCTACGCGGCCCGCCTTTTCCCCCCCTCTCTCCATCGTACCTCCTCCCCATATCCGCCCTGTGTCTCCACCCCCCATGTTCCATCCTGCCCAGGGTCTCCCATCCTGCCCCTGCCCCCCCTCCCCTGTCCCCTTTGGGGCCCCGTGTCCCCATTCAGCCCCATTTCTCCTATCCTCCCCCATGTCCCTTTTCTACCCCTTCCCCAAACCCCTCCCCTGTGCCCCAAAAAACGCCCTGTGTCGCCATCTTCCCGTTCCCATTCCCCCCTGTCTCCATTCTGCCCGGTGTCTCCTTTGGCCCCCCTGCCCACCCCCCGGTCTCCATTCCCCCGTGTCCCATCCTGCCCCCGTGCCCCCTTCTCCCCGTGTCCCATCCCCCCCCGGTCCCCATTCCCCCTTTTTCTCAACCCCCCCCGTTCCCATGCACCTTGTCCCCCAATCTCCCCGTTCTCCTTTTCTCCCTCGGTCCCCATTCTCCCCTTTTCCCTCCCCCCTTTTTCCCCCTTTTTCCCCATGTGTCCCCCATTTTGCCCGTGTCTCCTTCGCCTTCTGTCTGCTTTCCCCCCGTGTGTCCCATTCTGCCCCGTGTTTTCTTTTGCCCCATTGCCCCATTTTCCCCTTTTCCCATTCGCCCCATGTGTCTCCATTTTGCCCCTGTGTCTCCTTTTCCCCCCTTCCCCCATTGCCCCCCACTTCCCCCTTTTTTTTGCCCCTTTCCATCCTCCCCGTGTCCCCTTTTCTGCCCGTGTCCCATTCAAACCCTGTCCCTCCCCCCCGTGTCTCCAATCTGCCCCGTATCTCCTTTTCCCGTGTCCCCCAATCGCCCCCCCGTATCTCCTTTCTCCCCATGTTTCCATTCTGCCCCGGTGTCCCTTCTGCCCTTGTCTCCATTTACCCGTGTCTCCAATCTCACCTTGTCTCCAATCTCCCCGTTCCCATTCGCCCTTTCCCCCATTCTCCCTTGGGTCTCCATTCTGCCCCGGGTTCTCCATTCCCCCCCATGTTCCCTTTTGCCCCGGGGTTCTCCTTTTGCCCCTTCCCTTTTTCTGCCCTCGTGTTGCATTCGCCCCGTGTGCCCATTCGCCCCGTGTTTTCCATTTTGCCCCATTTTCCCTTTTTGCCCCAGTCCCTTTTCTGCCCCGGTGTCTCCATTTGCCCAAAGGGGTTCTCCTTTTGCCCCTGCCCCCATTGGCCCCATGTGTCCCTTTTTGCCCGTTTCTCCATCCCCCCCGGCCCATCCTCCCACTTTCCCCCTCCTGCCATGTCTTCCTTCCTGCCCCCTTTTTTCCTTCTGCCCCTGCCCCCATTCTCCCCCTTGCTTTTCTGCCCCTTCCCCCCCCCCTGCCCCCGTTCTCCATTCTACCCCTGTCCCCTTTTCCCCCCATTCCCCATCCTGCCCGGCCCTTCTGCCCATAGAAAAATATGGTGGACTACTGAAAAGGTGCCAGTGGAAACCCCCAACCCATGAATTAAAAAAGAACTTGGCACTCAATTTTTGTGAAACGAAAATTTTTTTTTATTGCAGTCAAAAACAACGTTTCGGCCCCTTTTGGGCCTTCATCAAAGTACGCAGAAAAAAAAATTTGGGGATAATATATTTTGACAAATCATTAGTAAAAATTAATGTAACCAAGAGGAAAAAAAAAACAAATATGTAAAAAAAAAAATTTTTTTAAAAATTAAAAACTTATGTCAAAAGTAAAAGTATAATGATATTAATTTTAAAAAAATTATCAAAGCGCCTCCCCGACTGCTTGTGTGGTACTCTTTGGTAGGTAAAGAAAGCCGAATCCTTTTTTACTGATAAAAGGAGACTTGAACTAATAAAGTATGTTAGATTCATCAGCAAGGACAAAACAAAAGAGCAAAAAAAAACAAAAAAAATACTGTTGGAATGCAAATACCATACCAGGGGGAAATGAACTCGTATCAATTAATTAAACCAAAAAATACCTGTTATAAAAAATGTTCTCAATTGGGGTATTGCCATTAAAATACATTTCTTATATAAACAATATATATTACCTGATAAATTTCTTGATTATATTTTTTCTATTAGTAGGTTAGCCAGTATCCACTGGAAAAACAAGCAACCCGGATGTCAGGACATTATGACACCCAATAGCTGTGGGGAAAAAAGAAAAAACCGAATGCAATGATGATATAAAGAAAATACAAAATGATCATAAATCAAGAATATAGAATGGTAGAGTTGGAAGGGACCTCCTGGGGTCACTGTCCAACCCCCCCCGCTCAAAGCAGGGGTCCAAACATCCCAGACAGATGTCATCCACCTCTTTTTGAAGACTTCCATTGAAGGAGAACTCCCACCTCTTGGGGGAGCCTTTTTCCCCTCCTTGATCCCCTAACTTCAAAAATTTTTTCTAATATCTAATCTTGTCTCCTCCCATTCAGTTTCACCCATTGCTTTATCTTTCCTATCGCTATAGGGGAAGAGAGTGCTTTCCAGCTGTGATGCTGTTATAACTAAAGATGCAAAAAAAGATCACTATGAAAAATCTAGGTGCGCGGTGCGCCTGGATTGGAACCCTAATAGGATCATGAAATTTGACAATCACTAGAATTACTTACTCCCGAGGCGATGTGGATTGGATCACTAAAGTGACCGTTATAATATTAAATTGGATAGGATCCAAAAAGAACGTAAAGTATACAAACACTGAAATAACCACATGTTGGAGGTGGGGAATTTTTGTCGCTAACATAAAAATATCTTACCAATGGGATAGAATAAGAGACAGGGCCTCACTGAACCGGTGTCCCCGCTTTTTCAATGGGCCCCCTGATTCAAAATAACCGCCATTATATTGCGAGGCGGGACTAATCGTGACGTTGAACCGAACAGCCACCGAAGTGAGTACTTATGGTCTCACCAAAAATATTTACGTTCATATAGTGGCGCTCACAGAATGCGACACCCAAATGGGACGCTAACAAATGCGATCAAATTCTCATGTTTGCGTCCAAAAAGGACTCTAATTAGAGAATTTGAAAAAAGAGGCACTGTGGGCCAATTTGCATTCCAACGTAAATATTGCTACCACGCTTAAAAGACAATGGGAAAACATATTCATTTGCTCTATATTTATTAAGAAAAAAAATATATATATTAAAAAAAAAATATATAAGCAGTCGAGTAGGTTAAATTACTCCAAAGGTTTGGTAGGGAGGGTTCACTTTATTTATTCCATACAGACACTCTATGGAAAAATAAAAAGTTTAGAGAACATAGTAATTTGTTTTAAAAGCACCATTAAAAAGTCAAACCAACTCACTATTAGTAACCCACACCATCAAATCTACTTTTACCAGGTTTTAAAATGAAAAGGGAAATCATATTCCCTGTTTAACCCCGGAGATAAAGGTAATTGGTGAATCCAAAATTATTCCCTTTTCTTCAAATTAGGACACGGTCACCACCTCGTCTAAGGTGTAATTGTTCGATACCCTGAAACTTAAGTTGTGCTATTGTGTGTCCCTTAGTGATGAAGTGGAATGGTATCGGTAACAACATATTTTTACAACGATAGTCGACTTATGTTTGGAAATTCTATTCCTTGATAGGCTGGGTAGTTTCCCTATATACAATAAGCCACAGGGACATTTAATTAAATAAACGGCATAAGAGGAATCACATGTTGCAAAATCCTTGATTTGGTATTTTTTACCCAAATGTGGGTGGAGAAATGTGTCTCCTTCTATAACATTGTTACATTGTGAACAATGCAAACATGGATATGTGCCGGTTTTTGGTTTCTGCAGAAACCTCTGTCCTTTAGACCGTCCAGTTGTACCCAGATCAGCTCTAACCAGTGAATCCCTAATGTTATGTGGACGTTTATAACACGGTAGAAAGGGGTTATTAAACTCCTTAACATTAGGATATGCTGTCTTGAGGATGCCCCAGTGTTTCCGTATATGATGATGAAGAATATGTACATATGGGTGAAATGTATGTACTAATGGAATACGGTTCTGCACCGATTTGCGTGGGCACTGTGTAGGATCTTTAGCTTGATCTAATATCATACTGGATATCCTCATTCCTCAAATTTTGTGTGCATTTCCTCTATCCTGTGGTTGCTCATAACAGGATCTGAGACAATTTTCCGAACTCGATGAAATTGTGATCTAGGTATAGCTTTTTTGGTGGACGGGGGATGGAGACTATTGTAGTGTAAGAGACTATTTCTATCCGTGGGCTTGGTGTATAAGTCCGTTGAAAGACTACCTGATGTATTTTTAATCACCAGGGTATCCAGGAAGTTAACCCCTTCCAAACTGGAAGTAATAGTAAAAGATAATCCAGGCCAAGCTTGTTAAGAACCCAAAAAATTGGTTTAGAGATTCAGCTGTGCCAGTCCATATACAGAAAATGTCATCTATATATCTTTTCCAGATTAAGCTAGGGATCTGAATAACGGGTGTGTGTAGACTACCTCCTCCTCGAAACGTGCCATGTAGCTGTTGGCGTATGGAGGAGCCACGTTAGAGCCCATGGCTGTGCCTTTCGTTTGAAGATAAAATTTATCTTGAAACATAAAAAAAGTTCTTGGTGAGAACTAATGTTAGAAGTTGGACACAAAGGTCAATAATTTCTGGAGGTTTCTGGAAAGATGTGAGAAGTTGGCGTACACATGTAATGCCTTCTTGGTGAGGAATTGACGTATATAAATCCTTCACATCAAAGGAGACCAATATGGCTGAATCTGGTATTGGGCCTAGATCAGACCCGGGCAAGGTGCGGCCCGCGGGCCTCATCCGGCCCGCCGGCTGTCAGTGGCCGGCCCGCGGAGGCGCTCCGGCAGTCTCAGGGCCCCGGTATCAGCTGGCACAATACTTACCTCTCCCGTGCCTCCGCTGCTGCAGCTCCGGGCTCCACCGGCGCTTCCTCTCACAGCCGGCCGCTGAATGACGTCACATTCAGCGGCCGGGTGTGTCAGAGAGCGGGGACGCTGGACAGGTAAGACGTGTCTCTGTGTGTGTCTGTGTCTATGTAGTGCGGTGCTGTGTGTGTGTGTGTGTGTGTGTGTGTGTGTGGGGTGTATGTATGTGAGAGAGTGCTTATGTGCTGTCTGTGTGTGATGATGGCAGGCATTGCTGATAATGGGAGGCATTGATGATGATGGGGAGAAGATGATGATAATGGGCAGGCATTGATGATAATGGGCAGGCATTGATGATGGGGAGAAGATGATGATGGGCAGGCATTGCTGATAATGGGGAGGCATTGATGATGATGGGGAGAAGATGATGATAATGGGCAGGTATTGATGATAATGGGCAGCATTGTTGATGGGGAGAAGATGATGATGATGATGGGCAGGCATTGATGATGATGGGGAGAAGATGATGATAATGGGCAGGTATTGATGATAATGGGCAGGCATTGATGATGGGGAGAAGATGATGAAGATGATGGGCAGGCATTGATGATGATGGGGAGAAGATGATGATGATGATGGGCAGGCATTGATGATGATGGGGAGAAGATGATGATGATGATGGGCAGGCATTGATGATGATGGGGAGAAGATGATGATAATGGGCAGGTATTGATGATAATGGGCAGGCATTGATGATGGGAGAAGATGATGATGGGGAGGAGATGATGATGGGCAGGCATTGCTGATAATGGGGAGGCATTGATGATGATGGGAGAAGATGATGATAATGGGCAGGCATTGATGATGGGGAGAAGATGATGATGGGCAGGCATTGCTGATAATGGGGAGGCATTGATGATGATGGGAGAAGATGATGATAATGGGCAGGTATGTATATATACAGTATACAGTATATATATATATATATGTATATATACAGTATTGGGTAGAACGGAGTTAATTATATTAGTCCGGCCCTCTAAAACCATCCCAATTTCTCATGCGGCCCCCTGGCAAAATTAATTGCCCACCCCTGGCCTAGATTATGGATGGTTTGTAGAAAATGTCCAGTGTCAAGTAAATATGATGGAGCCTGTCGTGTCAATGGTGTAAGAATTTTTTCCAAAAATATGGAAAGAGGTGACAGTATTGATTCAGTGGAAGCCACTATCGGTCTTCCCGGTGGGTTGTCTAAACTTTTATGGATCTTTGGTAAGACATAAAATACTGGTATTATGGGGTTTTTTTTTGGTTAGAAATTCCATGGTTTTAGAGTCAATCACCCCGTGGGAAACAAAATATGTTAATGTGTCATTTATCAATTTCCTCAATTCACTAGTGGGATTATTGCTAATACAGTGTAAACTGTCTCGTCATTTAACTGCCGTAGAACTTCTACGGTGTATGTTGATCTGTCCATTACCACAATGGCGCCTCCCTTATCTGCTGGTTTTATGATGATTTGGTCATCATGTCGGAGGACTGTAATGCTTGGAAATCAGAGGAAGATAAATTAGACTGATAATGAAGTTTCCCACTCTCTATGTCCTGTCTCAATTTATGGAAGGCTAAATCAATAAAATCAACAAAAGTTTCCACTGCATGTGAGTTCTGTGGAGGCCTATAAGAACTCTTGTTGCGTAAATCAAGGTCAGAAATAGAAAGTAATGGTTTTTGAGTGCCAAGTTCTTTTTGATATTGCACTGGGTTGGGTTCCTACTTGAGCACCTTCACAGTAGTGCCACGCTATATTATTCTATTATACTCACCCTTGCGTGTTGCACACTGTCACTATGACATCTAATATCTTCTCCTATAACCCTGACGAGAGGATTAATATTTTGTCTAAGTTACATCTCCCCAGCGATTTCCTGAAGACCCCCCCACGAGAGGCCAGAGGAAGGGACCTGGAGAGGGAACTGCGTCACCAAGTCAACTATGAATTACATTATGCCACCTTGTCAGAGTACTTACGTGTCAACATGATACCACGAGGTCTGAGAGTGAATCTCCGCCCGACCTTATTTAGTGACTCTCCTGAATTTTGTCAGAAATTCGAACAGATACTAAACAAGTGTTCTCTAGACATTATGACTTTGACGGCCGAACATCTACAAGGTGCTATCACCCTAACTAAGGAAAGGATCAGTAACATAGAAACACAATTGTCATCAGCGGGCACATCTGAAGAACTGACCAGCATGAAGGATAAGATCAAGAATAACATTGACCAACATAAACGTGATACTGAAAATAGGAAGAGGCTGAAATTTAGAAGAGATATTGATGATTATGATAACAATCGGGTTTATCAATGGCAATATAAATCTTACTCTAGACCTTATAATGCAAGATCTGATTTTCACTCTTCTAATGACCCTTCCACCTCAGGATCTGAATCTGAAAGGCGTGACCCTGTATCCAGACAAGGACATTTTTTAGGACCAAGACGTCGACCAAGACGAAGAGGACCCGCAGAGGCCATGGACAGAAGGGACACAGATCTTTCCCGGATCACACGCTCGCAGGTAATTACCCGCTGGTAATTAATATTTCTTCTCGGACACTCAGTATCACAGAGTATAACTTATTACAGAAGGGCCTTTCTTATTGCCCGTCCATAAGTTTGATACCTTCACAATGGACATGGACTTACATCGGTTCTACCGTCGTTTAAGGCTTTCAGTTCATTTTGCAACAGTGCCTGACATTATAGCTGTCGATACAGCTGTGCAAAAACCATTACTTTCTATTTCTGACCTTGATTTACGCAACAAGAGTTCTTATAGACCTCCACAGAACTCACATGCAGTGGAAACTTTTGTTGATTTTATTGATTTAGCCTTCCATAAATTGAGACAGGACATAGAGAGTGGGAAACTTCATTATCAGTCTAATTTATCTTCCTCTGATTTCCAAGCATTACAGTCCCTCCGACATGATGACCAAATCATCATAAAACCAGCAGATAAGGGAGGCGCCATTGTGGTAATGGACAGATCAACATACACCGTAGAAGTTCTACGGCAGTTAAATGACGAGACAGTTTACACTGTACTTAGCAATAATCCCACTAGTGAATTGAGGAAATTGATAAATGACACATTAACATATTTTGTTTCCCACGGGGTGATTGACTCTAAAACCATGGAATTTCTAACCAAAAAAAACCCCATAATACCAGTATTTTATGTCTTACCAAAGATCCATAAAAGTTTAGACAACCCACCGGGAAGACAGATAGTGGCTTCCACTGAATCAATACTGTCACCTCTTTCCATATTTTTGGAAAAAATTCTTACACCATTGACACGACAGGCTCCATCATATTTACTTGACACTGGACATTTTCTACAAACCATCCATAATCTAGGCCCAATACCAGATTCAGCCATATTGGTCTCCTTTGATGTGAAGGATTTATATACGTCAATTCCTCACCAAGAAGGCATTACATGTGTACGCCAACTTCTCACATCTTTCCAGAAACCTCCAGAAATTATTGACCTTTGTGTCCAACTTCTAACATTAGTTCTCACCAAGAACTTTTTTATGTTTCAAGATAAATTTTATCTTCAAACGAAAGGCACAGCCATGGGCTCTAACGTGGCTCCTCCATACGCCAACAGCTACATGGCACGTTTCGAGGAGGAGGTAGTCTACACACACCCGTTATTCAGATCCCATAGCTTAATCTGGAAAAGATATATAGATGACATTTTCTGTATATGGACTGGCACAGCTGAATCTCTAAACCAATTTTTTGGGGTTCTTAACCAAGCTTGGCCTGGATTATCTTTTACTATTACTTCCAGTTTGGAAAGGGTTAACTTCCTGGATACCCTGGTGATTAAAAATACATCAGGTAGTCTTTCAACGGACTTATACACCAAGCCCACGGATAGAAATAGTCTCTTACACTACAATAGTCTCCATCCCCCGTCCACCAAAAAAGCTATACCTAGATCACAATTTCATCGAGTTCGGAAAATTGTCTCAGATCCTGTTATGAGCAACCACAGGATAGAGGAAATGCACACAAAATTTGAGGAACGAGGATATCCACGTATGATATTAGATCAAGCTAAAGATCCTACACAGTGCCCACGCAAATCGGTGCAGAACCGTATTCCATTAGTACATACATTTCACCCATATGTACATATTCTTCATCATCATATACGGAAACACTGGGGCATCCTCAAGACAGCATATCCTAATGTTAAGGAGTTTAATAACCCCTTTCTACCGTGTTATAAACGTCCACATAACATTAGGGATTCACTGGTTAGAGCTGATCTGGGTACAACTGGACGGTCTAAAGGACAGAGGTTTCTGCAGAAACCAAAAACCGGCACATATCCATGTTTGCATTGTTCACAATGTAACAATGTTATAAAAGGAGACACATTTCTCCACCCACATTTGGGTAAAAAATACCAAATCAAGGATTTTGCAACATGTGATTCCTCTTATGCCGTTTATTTAATTAAATGTCCCTGTGGCTTATTGTATATAGGGGAAACTACCCAGCCTATCAAGGATAGAATTTCCAAACATAAGTCGACTATCCGTTGTAAAAATATGTTGTTACCGATACCATTCCACTTCATCACTAAGGGACACACAATAGCACAACTTAAGTTTCAGGTCATCGAACTAATTACACCATCTAGACGAGGTGGTGACCGTGTCCTAAATTTGAAGAAAAGGGAATCATTTTGGATTCACCAATTACAGACTTTATCTCCCCGGGGCTTAAACAGGGAATATGATTTGCATTCTTTCATATAAAATCCTGTGTACAGTAGATTTGATGGTGCTGGTATACTAATAGTGAGATTGGTTTGACATTTTAATGGTGACTTTCTAACAACATACTATGTTCTCTAACTCTGTTATTTCTTCCATAGAGTCGTCTGTATTGAGAATAAATAAAGTGAACCCTCCTCCTACCTAACCTTTGGACGTAATTAACCTACTCGACTGCTTATATATTTTTTCTCATTAATATATATTTTTTTCTCATTAATAAATATATGATGCAAATGAATATGCTTCCCATTGATGTTTTAAGACGTCTGATACGCAATATCTTACGGTTGGAATGCAAATTGGCTCACACGTGCCTCTTTTTTCTATTCTCTATATTAGAGATCCTTTTTGGATCACTATCCAATTTAACTATTATAAACGGTCACATTTAGTGATCCAATCCACATCTCCTAACAGAGTAACGGTATTCTAGTGATTGTCAAATTTCATGATCCTATTAGGGTCACAATCCAGGACGCACCGCGCCACCTAGATTTTTCATAGTGATCTTTTTTTTTTTTTTGCATCTTTAGTATAACAGCATCACAGCTAGGAAGCATCTCTCTACCCTATAGCGATCACTTTTGTATCTCTAATATATCATCATTGCATTCGGTTTTTATCATATTTCCACAGCTATTCGGGTGTCATAATCCAGTCCTGACATCCGGTTGCTTGTTTTTCCAGTGGATACTGGCTATACCTACTAATAGAAAAAATATATATCAAGAAATATATATCAGGTAATATATATTGTATATATAAGAAATGTACTTTATGGCACATACCGCCCTATCTGAGACACATTTTCTTATATACAGGTATATTTGGGATCTTAATTAATACTGATACGAATCTCATTTCCACCATAGGTATGGTATTTGCATTCCAACATGTATTTTTTTGCTATTTTTTTGCTCTTTTGCTTTTGTCCTTGCTGATGAATCTAACATACTTTATTAGTTCATAGATCTCCTGTAGATCATGTAAAGAGTATTCTGGACATTTCTTTACCTACCTATAAGAGTACCATTCTACAAGCAGTCGGGTAGGCGTTCTTTGATAATTTTTTTCATGTTAGTATCTCATTTATACTTAGACTTTTGATCATATTATGTTCATATTTCAAATATTTTTCTATATTACATATTCTGTTTTGTTTTTCCTCTCTGGTTACATTACTATTTCATCTAATGATTTGTCAATAATATATTATACCAATTTTTATTTTCTGCAGTTCTTTGATGAAGGTCCGAATAGGACCGAAACGTTGTTTTTGACTGCAATAAAAAAAATTTTCGTTTCACAAAAGTTGAGTGCCAAGTTCCATTCTGCCCCATGTCTCCATTCTGCCCCGTGTCTCCATTCTGCCCCGTGTCTCCATTCTGCCCCATGTCTCCATCCTGCCCCATGTCTCCATTTTGCCCAGTGTCTCCATTCTGCCCTTGTGTCTCCATTCTGCCCCGTGTCTCCATTCTGCCCCCGTGTCTCCATTTTGCCCCGTATCTCCATTCTGCCCCATGTGTCTCCATTCTGACCCGTGTCTCCATCCTGCCCCATGTCTCCATCCTGCCCCATGTGTCCCATCCTGCCCCATGTCTCCCATCCTGTCCCCGTGTTTCCATTCTGCCCCGTGTCTCCATTCTGCCCCGTGTGTCTCCATTCTGCCCCCGTGTCTCCATTCTACCCCGTGTCTCCAATCTGCCCCATGTCTCCATCCTGCCCCGTGACTCCATTCTGCCCCGTGTTTCCATCCTGCCCCGTGTCTCCATTCTGCCCCCATGTCTCCATTCTGCCCCATGTCTCCATTCTGCCCCATGTGTCTCCATCCAGCCCCATGTCCCCCATCCTGCCCCGTGTCTCCATTTTGCCCCGCGTCTCCATTCTGCCCCCGTGTCTCCATTTTGCCCCATGTCTCCATCCTGCTGGGGAAGCATATTGCCGCTTTCAATAATAAAATTAAAATAAAAATAAAACTTTCTTCTTAGCTGGCCGCGCTCCTGCGGTGAAGATGCAGCTACTGTTGCTGTGAGCTGAAGGACCTGTGGTGACGTCATCTTCATGTGATCAGGGGGCGGATCTGATAAATGGTGAAGGCATGTGATAATGATGACGTCACCACAGGTCCTTCAGCTGTTCCACGTGTTGTTCTCTAATGTCGGTCGCTGTGGTGGCTCTACTGATGTGTGCGCCGCAGCGCACAGCACTTGGGGCCCGATGATGCACAGCACTAGGGGCCAGATGACTAGAAACACAGGGGGGGCCCCTGACCTGCAGGCCCCCTTCTGCACTGCTGCTCATCAGGCCCCATACAGCAGTAAGGGCAGTAATGCCCTGATGGCGGCCCTGGTTACCATTATATATATATATATACTGTATATGTTTGCCTATGTTCCGCATTCCTTTGTATAACATTGTATTATGTAATGTTCCTAACAGATGTATAGCTTAGGAAAAGTTCAGTGCATCCTTTTGGGACAATAGAGGAGGCACTTTAGTACATAGTTCCCATACTTTTGGGTAAATGTAGTTCTGTTGTGGGCCACTAGATGGGGCATATTAGTGGGCCTTGTTAAGCATAATGATAAGAAGTTCTCATAGGGTTAAGTGTAGGAGGGGCTGCTGGGTAGTAGTGGGAAGATTCTAGTTAGATTAGCTCAGATGAGGCCAGTGTGCCCAAGTGTCCACATGGACTTAGGCCTGGACAACCGGCAGCCACGCAACGTTTAAGTACTGCAGCCCACGTTACCAACGACCACTGCATAGCCTAGCAGTGGGCATGTACAGAGAAGAAAGATGTGGCATCTTACCGCCTGGGCCAATGCTTTTAGGGCAGAAGTTGGCTGGACTAAACAAATGAAGAGAGCTGGAGCTTCGACGAGTTCGGTACAGATGGGCCAGATGTTCCACCGGGGGCCACCAAACATAGTGATTGATGAATTTCAGTCCTGGGGCGAAGCAATCTGAAGGAAATATCATTATGGCGAGATCAGGCCTGGAAGGAACTGGGGAGCAGTCTAGGACGGTCCTGTCTGGGCGTGTACTGCACAGAAGTACAAGAAAAAAAGGTAGCACACTGTAGCGCTATAGCTTGCAAACACGAAATATGAAAAATATGAAAAATGAATTGCATCATTACCTTAGAAATATGAAAAATTGAGAAGTCTTAGCGCATAAGATGGCCAAATTATGCGAGCCTGATAGCCACGTCAAGGCTCCTCTCGTATATCAGGTCCTAACTAATGCCTATCCTCGCTTTAGAAAAGTCTGTCTGCATGGGAACATATGAGTCCTCTCTTCAGACTAAAATCTACATCTCTGTGGAGGGGTGATGAACCTGTTGTAATTAAAAAGCCTGTGACCACCAGGTGGAGTGCTCAGGTAAATGAATACATATCAAAAAACTGACCGGCACATCCAAACATAGATTCAGTGTGAACAGGTGCTAAACCTAGAGTCACCAACTCATATACATACAAGAAAAAAAGGTAGCACACTGTAGCGCTATAGCTTGCAAACACGAAATATGAAAAATATGAAAAATGAATTGCATCATTACCTTTTTTTTTTTTTTTCTTGTATGTATATGAGTTGGTGACTCTAGGTTCAGCACCTGTTCACACTGAATCTATGTTTGGATGTGCCGGTCAGTTTTTTGATATGTAATGCACAGCGTGACAGCAAAGCAGGGAAAGAAAAGGAAACAAATGTAACACCTGATGTGCCAACTGTGGATGTAACTGAGTCGCCCGTAGCCAGGGCATGTGGGTACTCGGCACCGAGCCCGTTCACTTCAATGGGGATGTCACGGGTAGCACAGCTTGGTCCGTAGTCCTGGGGGCTCACCTCAATAAAAGGGGAATATTTACAGGGATTATAGGTTTGTAGAAATGTTCGTGACGCCACCTGTGGTACCTGGTCAGGGTGACTAGCGCTGCAGGTAGATCCTCTGAGGGTTGTTGCTGGGCAGCAAGGTGTTAAGTCTTCCACAGGCAAGACTGATCCTCAGGTATATGGCGGTGTAGGGTGCAGGATCAATAAGGCAGACACACACACGAAAGTCTCTTTCTGTACTTTACTGATGGAAGACGCAGGCACGTCCTGGGAAGCTGTCAGGGTGGAGGATGCACTTCCAGTAATCCCACTGAGTAGGTGTAGGGCCTCCTTACTCCTGTTGTGTGTGAGTTTCTGATGATAGGATATAGCGTGGCACAGCTGTGTGTGGTGCACAAGTAGGCCCAACCACATAGAAATAAAGAAATAAACTTGGCACTCAACTTAGGCAAAACAGGAAATTTTTTATTGCAGTCACAAAACAACGTTTCGGTCATCAACGGACCTTTTTCAAAGCACTGCAATGGATACATAGAAATACATGCATCATATTATGGATATACTTGAATAAATCTTCAATGTCCAAGAGTAGATACATAAAAGAATAGTATACATAAAAAGAATGGCATCACAATGGATATAAGCAGGGCGTACATAGAAATCATGGGCCCCATAGCAAAAGTCTGAATGGGCCCCCCCAAAAAAAAAAAAACAGGTGCTCTTAACTCCACACCACACACACCTGCATGCATGCAGGGCCCCCTACACCCTCCACAGTGCGTGCAGCCGGGCCCCCCTCCTAAGATGCAAAGTGCAGTCAGAGCCATTGTAAATGTAAAGTGCCAGCACAGTGAGGGGACACATTTAACAAAAAAAATCGACCCCCAGCCAGGCTCACCATATTGTGTGTGCAGTGGCGTAGCAACTGTTTGTGGGGCCCAGGGCGGCTGAAAATTTGCCGCCCCTTTGGTCATTGATAATCCTGAAGCATTCACCATTACAACCAAAAAAAGGCTCAAAGTAAATACCTTTCACCTGTAAAATCAGCATGGCAAAAATACACACTGCAAAGCAGCAACACACAGTATGGACTTGTGTTTATGATGTGCTTTATCCTCCTTGGACAAAAAGGACTTCTTTAGGCTTGGCTCACATTTATACAGTGCAGTCTGCTGGACAAATATGTCTGAATTGCAAAAAAAAATGGTATTCAGACGTATATGGAGGCATACACAAACCATAATGGGCAACACGTAGTGTAAAAAAATGTTCTTCTGACTATGTTTTGCCCTGATCACGTTGTATTGTGGGAAAAAAACATAATTGACCAAAGGTACGCGTTTTTAATGTGGGGTGAAAAAAAGTTTATTCCTCTGGACACCTCCTCACAGAACTGATGCCAAAATGGAGTGGGATGGGACTGTTGACACCAGTAAAACTGGATGGAAAAAAAATGATTCTTTTTAAGTAAAAAAACATATAGAGACAAAGATGGAAGTACGATATGTATCAAATGTACTTGTTTAAATTCGTAGGTTGATGCATGGCATACGTTTTAATGTATACGTCCAACGCATTAAGTCTGCAGGCGTATAAATGTGAACCTAGCCTGACGGAACATGCTGCATAGTGTGCTCCAATGTAAGAAGTGTGGTACCTAATCTGACAGCAGGTACAAGCAATGCCCATCATTCATGGCATCATATAAGACAGGTAGACGGATGTCATATCTTTGTATATGAAATGATTGGAATATGTAAACTATGCAAAGTTCCAACATGTGTACAAACTACAAGACACATTTTATCACAGGTAAGGGGACACAGAAATGCCGCACACAATATCTTCCATAACATCTGCAGAACTTCCACTCTCAGGCACCTCATGAGCTCAGCACGCCCCATGTAATTGCTGTCTCCCAGGTGCATGCCTCTGGGGTGAAGGAGCAGAATAAATTAGTAACATTTATTGGCTGCACCATGATTTCCAGGGCATTGCACATTTTTAGTATTGCATGACATGCATTGTTGCACACCTTGACAGTGAAGTTGGTGGTGGGACATAGACTGGACATGGTCTTACCTACAGCTAGGAAGCATCATCCTGCCTGGTGGTGGTACAGGGGTTAAATCACATGAAACCAGCTCTAATGGAGAAGCATTGTGAGGAGTACAGAAGGTTGCTGCAGTGCATGCAGGGCAATCCTCCTCCACAGTACATGCAGTCAGGCCCCCCTCCCTCCACAGTGCATGCAGGGCCCCCCTCCTCCACAGTGCATGCAGGGCCCCCCTCCTCCACCCTCCACAGTGCCTGCAATCAGGACCCCCTCACTCCCTAAGGTACAAAGTGCAGCCAGAGGCTAGCCATTGTAAATATAAAGTGCCAGCACAGTGAGGGGACACATTCAACAAAAAAAATCCACCCCATACCTCAGCCAGCAGGACTCACCGTATTGTGTATCTCTCCCTAAGTGAAACTTATGAATGTTTTCTGCTTCCTGTGATGCACATGTCTCTGGCTGCAGGCTGGCTTTCTTATGCAAATGCAGCCAGAGACAGGAGACAACAAGGAAAGGGGACCTTCAAGGGGGTTTACAGTGTCCGGCCGTCACTTATATTTAATTAAAGGAGATAGTACTGTGTCAGCACAGCACAGCTGCCAAACGACAGCGGCCGTCGTGGGCCCCCTCACCTGTCTGGGCCCCATAGCAGCTGCTTAGTCTGCTCTATTCACAGAACGCCACTGGATATAAGTATATGATAGAGCAAATTATCAAGGCTGGTGAAAATTTAAAAATAAAAGAATAAAGAATAAAATAAAGGGAAAAAAAAGGGGAAAAAAAAGGCTAGGAGTCCTACCCGACTGCTTTGAGGATATTCTCAAATAGGTGACAATAAAGTCACAAGGGGACTATAGAGATGTCTTGTAGAGACGTTTGGCTGCACCAAATGAAAAATAGAGAATAAATGAGAACACGCTGGGTTGGTAGATGGAATAAACCTGATATAATATAAAATAAATAAATAAATTGAATGTGGCAGACATACCTTATGGTATTGGTAAGGCACCTGAGGAATGCACCTAGTGTGTCTAATGAGAAATTTCTACCTATAGGTGAAATATATGTGATATTAGATAAGACAATAACAGATGAGTGTATATTATGTTGGACATATAGACACCCGGTGTAGACGGATGCTAATAAACAGTATAACCGAGAAGAATGGATGGACATAAAACCTTGTGAAGTGCATACATTGCATTAAATGCCTTAATGTCGTGCACTATTGCAAAGTGCAGATAATACCGTTAGTCCCCAAGGATAAAAAATACTATTGTGTACTTACATAGAACGTGTGCTCTATCACTTGAGGTGACAAATATTCACTGTGGTGGAGGTGACATGGACAAGTAAGAAGATGTCCAAACAATTGTGAACTGGTAGTAAAAGAAATATAATATAACTGCTGTGCACTTACTGAAGACATGCAATATGATCCTTAGGATGCAATTATATACACTGCGGTGGTAAATGATATAAGCAGATGAATAAAAGTCCATAACAAAGAGACGTTATCACGTGATAGTGCCGGTAAGGTTTAAAGACACTATAGTGAACTTACTTAGCAGATTGCGATATAGTCCTTGAGGAGAACAATCACTGTAGTGACAACGAAATAGTCAAATAAGGTGAAGTCCCATATGCGTTATACCGCTATGATGTGCGGTGATAAAGGTGCGTTCTTACCAGTGGTGGTGAGGTACAGGGTGCCATCTCGTGCCAACGCGGCGTCCACCGCTTGTTGGTGAGTGAAGTGCCATGGTGCAACGCCATTTTTCCCCTTTTTTTCCCATTATTTTATTCTTTATTCTTTTATTTTTACATTTTCACCAGCCTTGATAATTTGCTCTATCATATACTTATATCCATTGTGATGCCATTCTTTTTATGTATACTATTCTTTTATGTATCTACTCTTGGACATTGAAGATTTATTCAAAGTATATCCATAATATGATGCATGTATTTCTATGTATCCATTGCAGTGCTTTGAAAAAGGTCCGTTGATGACCGAAACGTTGTTTTGTGACTGCAATAAAAAATTTTCCTTTTTTGCCTAAGTTGAGTGCCAAGTTTATTCCTTTATTTCTATGTGGTTGGGCTCCTACTTGTGCACCACACACAGCTGTGCCACGCTATATCCTATCATAGTTCTGCACCCTTTCGTGAGCAACGCTGTCATCATGACTTCCAATGTTTTTTCGTACAATACTGATGAAAGAAGTAATATCTTGTCTAAGTTGCATCTTTCCAGCGATTTCCTCAAGACCCCTCCACGAGAAGCCAGAGGAAGGGACTTGGAACGTGAACTACGTCATCAGGTTAACTACGAGCTACATTACGCTACTCTATCTGAATACCTTCGGAACAACATGATTCCTCGGGATTTGCGAGTCTCCCTTCGTCCGACTTTATTCAGCGATTCGACGGAGTATTGCACCAGGTTTGAGCAGATTCTGAACAAATGCTCACTCGACATCATGACTTTAACTGCCGAACATCTGCAGGGAGCAATTGCCATGACTAAAGATAAAATTACCAACATTGAAACCCAATTATCAACAGCAGGTACGACAGAGGAACTGACCAGTATGAAAGAACGTATTAAGAATAACATTGAACAACACAAACGTGACACTGAAAATAGAAAACAATTGAAGTTCCAAAGAGATACTGAGGACTATGACAACAATAGGGTTTACCAATGGTTGAGCAAATCCGGTCCTAGACAATTTAACACAAGAACTGACTTTCACTCTTCTAACGATCCTTCTACTTCAGGTTCTGAATCTGATAGACGGGATTTCCAATCCACACCTAGTCGTTTTTTAGGTCAAAGACAACGTCAAAGAAGAAGAGGACCCGCAGAGGGCGCAGACAGAAGAGATATGGACTTCACTCGAACCACACGCTCACAGGTAATTACCCATTGGTAGTGAACATATCATCACGCACCCTCAGTATCGCTGAACATAACCTGCTACAGAAGGGACTTTCATTTTGTCCCTCTTATAAATTCGATACTTTTACCATGGACATGGACCTTCATCGATTCTACCGCCGATTAAGATTATCGGCACATTTTGCAACGGCTCCTGATGTACCACCACCCATTATGACAACACCTAAATGTATGATTTCAGTGTCTGATTTTGGTCTAAGAAATAAGAGTACATTTCGACCACCACACAATTCACGTGCGGTTGAAACCTTCATTAATTTCATTAATGCAGCTTTCTTGAAATTAAGACACGACATGGAGACGGGTAAACTCCATTACCAATCTAATCTATCACCATTAGATTTTCAGGCACTACAAACCCTCAGACAGGATGATAACATCATAATTAAACCTGCTGACAAAGGTGGTGCCATCGTTGTAATGGACAAAACAGCCTATGTCACTGAAGTCACACGACAATTGACCGACGATAATATTTATGTCAAATTAAACATGAATCCTACAAGTGAACTTAAATCACTCATTCAACAAACCTTGACACATTATGTAACCTTGGGTGTCATCGATTCAAAAACACAGGAGTTTCTCACTACCAGAGATCCGATAACCCCTGTGTTTTATATCTTACCCAAGATTCATAAAAACTTGGAGAATCCCCAGGGAGACCGATAGTGGCTTCCACCGAGTCCTTATTGTCGCCACTATCTATTTTCTTGGAGAAAATTATAACACCGCTGACACGGAAGGCACCGTCCTATCTCCTTGATACGGGACATTTCCTACAGACAATTATCAATCTAGGCACAGTACCAGCCAATGCCATTCTTGTTTCATTAGATGTTAAAGATCTATACACTTCCATCCCCCATCAGAAGGGTATTTCCTACACAAGACATCTCCTTCACTCGTCTGATAAGTCTCCTGAGATTATAGACTTGTGCACACAATTACTAACAATAGTCCTCACTAAGAATTTTTTCATGTTCGGAGACACATTTTATCTACAGACCAAAGGGACCGCAATGGGCTCGAATGTAGCCCCGCCTTATGCAAATAGCTACATGGCGGCCTTTGAGGAAGAAGTAGTCTACCCTAATCCAATATTTAAGCAATATTGCATAGTTTGGAAGAGATTCATTGATGATATCTTCTGCATTTGGACTGGCACTGAAGATACACTGTTGGACTTTTTTAATACACTCAATATAGCTTGGCCAGAACTGACCTTTACTATCACCCATAGTCAAGATTGAGTCAGTTTTTTGGACACCATGGTCATTAAAGACACCAATGGAACACTCTCTACTGATCTCTACAGAAAACCGACGGATTGCAACAGCATTTTACACTACGGTAGTCTCCATCCTCTTACAACCAAAAGAGCGATTCCACGATCTCAATTTCAAAGAGTTCGTAAAATTGTTTCTGATCCCACTCAAAGTGAAATCAGAATCAATGAAATGCATCAAAAATTCCAAGAGAGGGGATATCCCCCAACGTTACTAGCAGAAGCCCTAAATCCTTCATCGAATATTCGCAAACCGGTAACTAACCGTATACCTTTGGTACACGAATACCATCCATATGTCCATATTCTGCACCATACAATACGCAAACATTGGAACATACTCAAAACAGCACACCCAAACGTAGAAGAATTTCAAAATCCATTTTTGCCCTGCTATAAACTCCACACAATATCCGCGATTCACTGGTTAAGGCCGATATGAACATACAACCACGTGTTTCTTCACAGAGATTCCTTTCCAAACCTAAAGTGGGAACATACCCCTGTTTGCACTGTAATCAGTGCAACAATGTCCTTAAAGGAGAAAGCTTCTTCCACCCACATTCAGGTAAAAAATACCATATTAAGGATTACTCCACGTGTAATTCCTCGTATGCCATTTATCTTATTAAATGCCCCTGCGGCTTACTTTATGAGGGAGAAACTACTCAGCCCATTAGGGATCGGATTTCCAAGCACAAATCCACAATAAGATGTAAGAATATGTTATTACCAGTTCCACATCACTTTATTACTGTGGGACATTCTATAGCACAGCTTAGATTCCAAATCATCGAACTTATCACACCACAAAGACGGGGGGGCGACCGCATTAAACATCTCAAAAAGAGACAATCGTTTTGGATACACGAGTTACAAACCCTCGCTCCAAGAGGTTTAAACAGAGATTACGACCTTCACTCATTCATCTAAAGTCCTACTACATGGATTGTATTGATAGACTGTCAGCACACATTATATGAACTTGTCCCCACCATTATGTCTAACGTCTAGTTGTTTTATGTTACCATACTACAGATTGTAATGCCTCTATTCTCTTTCCAGAGTCGCCTCTATTGAACCAGTATTTGAAACGTTCCTCGTCCTACTCTGGATTCTCCTTCAGCCTTTTCTCCTCCCTACACGACTGCTATCACTATAATGAGTTATGATACCATTCTATACCGGACTTTTTACTTAAGAATTACCGGCGTTCCCTCTCTCTTAATGATACCCACGGTATCCTAATAGTTACCGCCCTATTCCGGCCCCATCATGGCCGCTGGAACGCATAGTTTCATCAGTGGCACGCAGCAATACCGCCCACTTCCGGTTCCCGACTTCCGCTTAGGCCTGGATGCCTAGTCCCGCCTCTTAGACATAAATGGCGTTGCACCATGACGCTTCACTCACCAACAAGAGGTGGACGCCGCGTTGGCACGAGATGGCACCCTGTACCTCACCACCACTGGTAAGAACGCACCTTTATCACCGCACATCATAGCGGTATAACGCATATGGGACTTCACCTTATTTGACTATTTCGTTGTCACTACAGTGATTGTTCTCCTCAAGGACTATATCGCAATCTGCTAAGTAAGTTCACTATAGTGTCTTTAACCCCTTAACGACCGCCGATACGCCTTTTAACGGCGGTCATTAAGGGTACTTAAACCACATCGCCATTAATTAACGGCGATGTGGAAAAAGTGAATAGCTCCCCCCAGAGGCACATTTTCTCCGGGGTCTCGGCTACCGGGGGTAGCCGAGTCCCCAGAGAACATGAATCGGGTCGGTTTTTACTGACACCATTGTTGCGATCGCCGTTATTAACCCTATAACGGCGACCGCAACAAAAAAAAAAAATCTGATGTGCCATTTAATTTCTCTGTCCCCTGATGTCATCGGACATCAGAGGACAGAGAAAAAGGGTCCCCGATCCCCCCCTTGTGTCCCCCAGTGTCCCCGTTGTGGCCCGCGGGCCCACCTTCCTCATCCGGTGGGCGCCGCCATCTTGAATGGCGGGCGCATGCTCAGTGCGCCCGCCGCGTTCTGCCGGGGGGGTTGGCAATTTTCTCTGGGGTCTCGGCTGCCGAGGGTAGCCGAGACCCCAGAGAACATGATCGGGGTCGTAGTTACCGACCCCGGTGTCGCGATCGCCATTATACTACGTATAATGGCGACCGCAAAAAAAAAAAAAAAAAAAAATGATTTCTCTCCCCTCTGATGTGATCGCACATCAGAGGGGAGAAAATGAGGGTCCCCCGGTCCCCGATCGCCCCCCCTATATACTTACCGGTGTCCTCCGTCCTCCTCAAGGCCCCAGGAAACCGGCGTCTTCTTCCTGCAAAAAAAAAATGGTGGGCGCATGCGCAGTGCGCCCGCCGATCTGCTTGGCGGCAGATTCAAAAAAAGTTTCATTCATTCTCACAAAAGTGCATTTTGATCACTGTGATAAACTATCACAGTGATCAAAATAAAAAAAACAGTACATAACCCCCCACTTATCACCCCCTTAGTTAGGGACATAATAAAAATAGAAATTATATATTTTTTTTTCATTTTTCTGTTAGGGTTATAATTAGGGTTAGGGTTATAATTAGGGTTAGGCTGGGTTCATACTGCGTTATGGCAGTCCGTTAGACGGTATAACGCGGTGTAACACAGTCCGTTAACGCTGCCATTCACCCCCATTTGAGGGCGCATCGCGACGAATGCCGTAAAGCGGCATGCGTTTGCGACGTGCCATCATTCAGTGACGGAGTCTCGGACGCGGGCTGCAGCGTCTGGGCTCCGTCACCGCTAGCGCAGATGAATCATCTGCTGATTCCTCTACGCTAGCGGGTATAGCATAACGCGATCGCGTTATGCTATACCGTTACCAGCCCGTCAACGCTATGTGTTGAACGGGCTGGTAAAACGCAAAATTAACCCAGCCTTAGGGTTAGGGTTATAATTAGGGTTAGGGTTACAATTAGGGTTGGAATTAGGGTTGGGATTAGGGTTAGGATTAGGGTTAGGGTTGGGATTAGGGGTGTGTTGGGGTTAGGGATGGAGCTAGAATTGAGGGGTTTCCACTATTTAGGCACATCAGGGGGTCTCCAAACATGAGTGGCGTTCAAAAAGTCAGATGGCGCTCCCTCCCTTCCGAGCCCTGCCGTGCGCCCAAACAGTGGTTTACCCCAACATATGGGGTATCAGCGCACTCAGGACAAATTGCACACCAATTTTGGGGTTCTAATTTCTCTTGTTACCCTTGGGAAAATAAAAAATAGCTGGCTAAAAAAAATCATGTTTGAGGAAAAAAAAATTTTTATTTTCACGGCCCTGCGTTTATAAATTTCTGTGAAGCACTTTGGGGTTCAAAGTGCTCACCACACATCTAGATAAGTTCCTTAGGGGGTCTAGTTTCCAAAATGGGGTCACTTGTGGGGGTTTTCCACTGTTTAGGCTCATCTGGGGCACTGCAAACGGAACATGACCCCCATCAACGTCTGCATTCCAAAACGTTATTACTTCCTTTCCAAGCCCTGCTGTGCGCCAAAACAGTTTCCCCCACCCACATATTTGGTATCAGCGTACTCAGGACAAATTGAACAACAACTTTTGGGGTCCAATTTCCTTGTGAAAAATCAAAAATTTGGGACTAAAAAATCATTTTTGTGGAAAATTGATTTTTTTTTTCACACCCAGGCGTTATAAACTTTTGTGAAACACTTGGGGGTTCAAAGTGCTCACAGCAGATCTAGATAAGTTCCATAGGGGGTCTAGTTTCCAAAATGGTGTTACTTGTGGGGGGTTTCCACTGTTTAGGTGCATCAGGGGCTCTCCAAACGCGACATGGTGTCCAATCTCAATTCCAGCCAATTTTGGTTTGAAAAAGTCAAACGGTGCTGCTTCCATTCCAAGCCCTGCCGTGCGCCCAAACAGTGGTCCCCCCCAATATATGGGTATCAGCGTACTCAGGACAAATTGGACAACAACTTTTGTGGTCTAATTTCTCCTGTTACCCTTGGGAAAATAAAAAATTGGGGACTAAACGATCAGGTTTGTGGAAAAAATATGATTTTTTATTTTCACGCCCGGGCGTTATAAACTTCTGTGAAGCACTTGGGGCTTCAAAGTGCTCACCACACATCTAGATAAGTTCCTTAGGGGGTCTAGTTTCCAAAATGGGGTCACTTGTGAGGGGTTTCCACTGTTTAGACACATCAGGGCCTCTACAAATGCGACATGGCGTCCAGCCAATTCCACGTTGAAAAAGTCAAACGGAGCTCCTTTCCTTGCGACCTCTGCCGTGTGCCTAAAAAGTGGTTTACCTCCACATATGGGGTATCAGCATGCTCAGGACAAATTGCACAAAAACTTTGGGGTCTTGTTACCCTTGGGAAAATAAAAATTGGGGTGAAAAGATCATTTTTGTGGAAAAAATATGATTTTTTATTTTCACGGCTCTACGTTATAAACTTGTGTGAATCACTTGGAGGTTCAAAGTGCTCACCACACATCTAGATAAGTTCCTTAAGGGGTCTAGTTTCCAAAATGGGGTCACTTGTTGGGGGTTTCCACTGTTTAGGCACATCAGGGGCTCTACAAACGTGACATGGCATCCAGCCAATTCTGCGTTGAAAAAGTCAAACAGCGCTCCTTCCCTTGCGACCTCTGCCGTGCGCCCAAAAAGTGGTTTACCCCCACATATGGGGTATCAGCATACTCAGGACAAATTGCACAAAAACTTTTGCGGTCTTATTACCCTTGGGAAATTAAAAATTGGGTGAAAAGATCATTTTTGTGGAAAAAAAAATATTTTTTTTTTTAACGGCTCTACGTTATAAACTTGTGTGAAGCACTTGGAGGTTCAAAGTGCTCACCACACATCTAGATAAGTTCCTTAAGGGGTCTTGTTTCCAAAATGGGGTCAATTGTGGGGGGTTTCCACTGTTTAGGCACTTCAGGGGCTATCTAAACACGACATGGCATTCAGCCAATTCTGCGTTCAAAAAGTCAAACGGCGCTCCTTCCCTTGCGACCTCTGCCATGCGTCCAAAAAGTGGTTTACCCCCACATATGGGGTATCGGCGTATTCAGAAGAAATTGCACAACAAATTTTGTGGTTCATTTTCTCTTTTAACACTTGTGAAAATAAAAAAAACTTGGTTCCGAAGTAAAGCTTTTGCAAAAAAAGTTAAATGTCAATTTTTTCCATCCACATTGCTTCAGCTCCTGTGAAGCACGCAAAGGGTTAATAAACTTCTTGAATGTGGTTTTGAGCACCTTGAGGGGTGCAGTTTTTAGAATGGTGTCACTTTTGGGTATTTTCTATCATATAGACCCCTCAAAGTGACTTCAAATGTGATGTGGTCCCTAAAAAAAAATGGTGTTGTAAAAATGAGAAATCGCTGGTCAACTTTTAACCCTTATAACTTCGTAACAAAAGAAAATTTTGTTCACAAAATTGTGCTGATGTAAAGTAGACATGTGGGAAATGTTATTTATTAAGAAATTTGTGTGACATATCTCTCTGATTTAAGGGCATAAAAATTTAAAGTTTGAAAATTGTTAAATTTTCAAAATTTTCACCATATTTCCGTTTTTTTCATAAATAAACACAAGTCATATCAAAGAAATTTTACCACTAACGTGAAGTACAATATGTCACGAAAAAAACAATCTCAGAATCGGCTGGATTCGTTAAAGCGTTCCAGAGTTATAACCTCATAAAGTGACAGTGGTCAGAATTGTAAAAATTGGCCCGGTCATTAAGCTGCAAAATGGCTCTGTCACTAAGGGGTTAAACCTTACCGGCACTATCACGTGATAACGTCTCTTTGTTGTGGACTTTTATTCATCTGCTTATATCATTTCCCACCGCAGTGTATATAATTGCATCCTAAGGATCATATTGCATGTCTTCAGTAAGTGCACAGCAGTTATATTATATTTCTTTTACTACCAGTTCACAATTGTTTGGACATCTTCTTACTTGTCCATGTCACCTCCACCACAGTGAATATTTGTCACCTCAAGTGATAGAGCACACGTTCTATGTAAGTACACAATAGTATTTTTTATCCTTGGGGACTAACGGTATTATCTGCACTTTGCAATAGTGCTCGACATTAAGGCATTTAATGCAATGTATGCACTTCACAAGGTTTTATGTCCATCCATTCTTCTCGGTTATACTGTTTATTAGCATCCGTCTACACCGGGTGTCTATATGTCCAACATAATATACACTCATCTGTTATTGTCTTATCTAATATCACATATATTTCACCTATAGGTAGAAATTTCTCATTAGACACACTAGGTGCATTCCTCAGGTGCCTTACCAATACCATAAGGTATGTCTGCCACATTCAATTTATTTATTTATTTTATATTATATCAGGTTTATTCCATCTACCAACCCAGCGTGTTCTCATTTATTCTCTATTTTTCATTTGGTGCAGCCAAACGTCTCTACAAGACATCTCTATAGTCCCCTTGTGACTCTATTGTCACCTATTTGAGAATATCCTCAAAGCAGTCGGGTAGGACTCCTAGCCTTTTTTTTTCCCCTTTTTTTTCCCTTTATTTTATTCTTTATTCTTTTATTTTTAAATTTTCACCAGCCTTGATAATTTGCTCTATCATATACTTATATCCATTGTGATGCCATTCTTTTTATGTATACTATTCTTTTATGTATCTACTCTTGGACATTGAAGATTTATTCAAAGTATATCCATAATATGATGCATGTATTTCTATGTATCCATTGCAGTGCTTTGAAAAAGGTCCGTTGATGACCGAAAACGTTGTTTTGTGACTGCAATAAAAATTTTTCCTTTTTTGCCTAAGTTGAGTGCCAAGTTTATTTCTTTATTTTTGTGTGTGAGTTTCTGACCTGTATTGAACGAAGTCTAACTCTGTCTTCTCATAAACGCCCGGCTGACTTTGTGGTGAAGCCTTCTTGTGGACTGAACAGTGTCTCTGTATGCAGCGTCCTGCTAGACCCCCGTTTTCCTGACCTCGGTTACATATCAGCACTGCTGGTCCCCTGCGACTTGAAGTCCCACAGGGTCTCCGGTATCTCCTACTAGTCGTGTAGATGCTAGCAAGCTCGGACCCGGTGTCCGGTAGGGCAGAGTAGAGGTAAGCGATCAATGCTGTTTCAACCTCTGTCACTCTCTTCTTTCTTCCACTCGCCTTTCGTCCTACTCTCACCTTTAACATAAGTACACTCCAGCAGTAGATTGCAGTTTCTCCTTCTCTTCACCGCTGTCAAAGCGTCGGCACGCTCGCTCACTAACAATACCTCAGTTGACTCAGTCTTACAAACACTGCAGTTTCCTTTCCTTCACTTCCTTCTGAGGCTCTGTCCGAAGTAGCTATCAGGACCTTCTGTCAGACTGATCTTCGCTCACTTCGAGAGCTACTTTCCACTTTTCTAGGGTAACTAACAATCTGCAAGTTCTGAGATAACTTTCCTCTCAGCTCGTCTGAGGTACAACCAACAACTAGCCAACTCTCAGCTAGACTGCCTTCATCTCACTGCTGTCTCTCTCACTCTACTGCTATAATAGAAAAGACTAAGCACTCATCTTGGAGATATGAGAGAAGAATTTGTTTAATGGTAGTATGTCCCAGAAAACGTTTCGGTCACGGAGACCTTCGTCAGTTACTACATGAGATAAACAAAAATATAAAGAAACAACAGGATCATAGACAGAGTCCTAGAAAATTATACATACAGTAAATAAAGTGAAATAAGATAACATAGGGTTAAGTAAAATACAATAAATGGAGTAGAAAGGGTCAAAAAAGGGATTTTAAATTAGTGCAGTGAATCCCTGCCCAGTATACCACGCCAATACCAGAAATATTCATCTAGAGTAAGAAATAGCGAGATAAGTAGTGTCGTACCTTAAACTGTGTAGTCAGAAAAGCAGACTCCTAGAATTTGCTCATAAATCAAATGATACAGCCTAAAGAAAGGTTGTCGGATAGAGTGGTAAAACAGATAGAATCATAGCGGTATCAAAAAGAAAAATATATATACACATATCACGTAGTGAATACTCACATAGAGCACTCAAGTGTGCTAGTGATCAAGCTGTGGAAATATAGAAGTAAACCGGGATCACTAAGTGAGATTTGTGAGTGATATGCGGTAGAAAAGTGAATATATACCTTGACAAGCCAGTAATGGGCCAGCGGGCCTCCTGAATGCGGTATCCACCGCTATAATGGCAAAATGCTATAGAAGACATGGGCATAAGAAGAAGGAGAGAACTTGTGAGATCAGAGTTACCATGTATATATATGTATCGTATTAATGGTGCTGGTAGTTAAAATATTATTACCTTGGTTGGGCAGCTTGCAGCGTCTGTGTGCGCGTTTATCTGCTGGCAGAATGGCGCTAGAACGCCGTCCTGAACTTAAAAGAAAATGGGCGGGACTAAGTATCGCTCACGTGTAGTGAGATGACGTGGACCGGAAGTAGCCGGGCGGAAGTAGTATGGCCGTGCGTTCCATAGGCCGATATTTGCGTTCCACTAACCAGGAAGTGGAGAATATATATATTAAGGGTGGATAAGAGCACTTTTGACGGTCCAAAATGTCACCAATAGATGGCGATCAGGTGGGACACTGCCTCAGTATGTGACATAAGTAAAAAAATTAAAAATAAAAATTAGTACAATTTATTTGTACATAACATGGTAACTCATGGTCACAGTAAGTGAAGGTGCGACTATTGTTAAGTGGCATTGTGCCGATGAAATAGATCGAGATTAGAGAAATGGAAGAGAGGGTACAACATGATGGTGAAGAAAATATTATTTTATTGTGCTATAAAGAACATAACGGATGAGGGTAGTGAGTTTGCCGTTGTGATATTCTTATTCACAAAATAAAGTGAATAGAGTGGATCCAATGTGGAGTTCCAACGTGATAGAAAGGTGATGATATACGGTAGCATTTCCACCGGATGTTAATATAAACGGCTCTAAAAAGAGAAAAGGAGCATGTTATACTGGTATATAGTATAGCCGACTATTATCACATTTAGTACAGAGAGGTAACCTCAGATATGTCATATTTAGTACAATAATATTTTCACTCTAAATAGTACCCGTAAAGTTGTAGAAAAAAAACCTTTGTAGAGAAATGTGCATCACCTAGAGCAACAGCTAAACCAAATATTCATAGAAACGCTGACAGTTCGTAATCCCTGTTTAAGCCCCTAGGGCTCAATGTGTCCAGGGTGTGAATCCAGAATGCCTCACGCTTTTGAGGTGAGAAATCCTGTTACCCCCTCTCCTGGATGGTAGAACCTGCTCGATAACTTGGAATTTTAACTGGGCAATATTATGGCCAGCAGATATGAAGTGATGAGGATAGGAAGGAGGAGGTTTTTGCACCGTATTGTAGATCTGTGTTTAGAAATCCTGTCACGTATTGCCTGGGAGGTTTCTCCAACATAAAGGAGACCGCAAGGGCATTTTATCAGGTAAATAACATGTGTAGAATCGCATGTGAAAAAGTTCTTGATCTTAAAGGTTTTACCTGAATGCGGATGAGTAAATGTCTCACCTTTAATTACACTATTACACTGTACACAGTGTAAGCAGGGAAAAGTACCATACTTAGGTGTTCGTAAGAAACGTTGTGTCGTTTTCGTTGTAGGGCCATAGTCTGCATGAACTAGAGAGTCTCGAAGGTTTGGTGGCCGTTTGTAGCATGGTAAAAAGGGAGTTTTGAACTCAATGACCTCTGGGTGGGCTGTGGATAGAAGATGCCAGTTTTTCCGTATAGACCTATGGATAATATTGACCGCAGGATGAAACGTATGTACGAATGGGATCCGTCTATCTGTAGTGTTGTTTTGTCTAGTGGTAGGGAGTTTGGATTTCTCAAGTATTGACAGAGGATAACCTCGTGTCTCGAATTTTTCAGTCATCTCTTTGAGACGTAGTTCTTGTGTGGTATCATCAGTGACAATACGTTTGACCCGTGTAAATTGGGATTTGGGAATAGCGTTCTTCATAAAAGGGGGGTGCGAACTCTGGTAGTGAAGGAGACTATTTTTATCTGTGTTCTTAATGTAAAGATCGGTAGAAAGATTACCTTCTTGATTTTTGATCACCATTGTATCTAGGAAATTGATCTGCCCAGAATCATGATTGATAGTAAACTGGATACCTGGCCAGGAGATATTTAAAGTGTCATAGAAGGTTAGGAGTGTTTCCAGTGGGCCACCCCATATGCAAAAAATATCGTCAATATATCTTTTCCATGTCAAGGCGTGTTGGCAGAATAGTGGATTCTTATATATAATGCTCTCTTCGAAATCAGCCATATAGGCATTTGCGTAAGGGGGTGCAGCATTAGACCCCATGGCGGTCCCACGAATCTGTAGAAAAAAATCATCTTGAAAAAGGAAAAAATTATTAGTAAGAATGATTTTAAGAAGATCAATACAGAGGTCTATTTGGTCAGTATCCAAATGTGAGGATCTTAGAAGGTGATAGGTAGATCTAATTCCTTCTGCATGTGGAATGGAGGTGTAAAGATCTTTAACATCTAATGTTACTAGGAGGGCATCAGATGGAATAGTACCTAGTTGTTGGATAGTTCTCAAAAATGCCCCAGTGTCCAAAATGAATGATTTGGTTTTCTGTATTAATGGAGTAAGGATCTTTTCAAGGTATATGGCCAATGGCGACAAGATCGAGTTGGTGGAGCCACTATTGGTCTTCCCGGGGGTTTCTCAAGATTTTTGTGTACCTTAGGTAAAACATAGAAAACAGGTGTATTCGGATTTTGGTTGTGCAAAAATTCACAGGTTTTCTGGTCAAGTACTTCCATAGCGTGGTATTTGTTTAAGATTTCATTAATCTTAAGACTAAT
Organism: Oophaga sylvatica; assembly: GCA_033576555.1. NCBI lineage: Eukaryota > Metazoa > Chordata > Amphibia > Anura > Dendrobatidae > Oophaga > Oophaga sylvatica. Next base: position 30,773 of record JARQOD010003569.1, read on the forward strand.
GTCTCGTGTAGGATTTTGAGACAAGGGTTGGTATATGGATGTGTCACTAAGTTGACGTCTAACTTTATGGGCAAATTCTAGGAGTCTGCTTTTCTGACTACACAGTTTAAGGTACGACACTACTTATCTCGCTATTTCTTACTCTAGATGAATATTTCTGGTATTGGCGTGGTATACTGGGCAGGGATTCACTGCACTAATTTAAAATCCCTTTTTTGACCCTTTCTACTCCATTTATTGTATTTTACTTAACCCTATGTTATCTTATTTCACTTTATTTACTGTATGTATAATTTTCTAGGACTCTGTCTATGATCATAGCACAAACATACACGAGCCTCAGAACGGCACACCACAGGTTAAATGCTGGAGGACCACGTGTAGGAATCCCCTTAACGAAGAAGCAATAATGCGAAACGCGCCTTAAGGGGATTCCTACACGTGGTCCTCCAGCATTTAACCTGTGGTGTGCCGTTCTGAGGCTCGTGTATGTTTGTGCTATGAAGACTGCCTGGCACTATTTATAATAAGCGTTTTTGCACTGTGCATGCACTTTTCTACAAATTTCTTTTGCATTATGCACATTATTGATTTTTTATGTATTTAAATAGTGCTCGACACTCTTTGCAATTCATATATGAGGAACAGTAGGAAGGATTGTAAGTGAAGATACTTATGCATTTTTGAAAGGATACTTCATTTTTTGTACCATTAGGTGGCAGTATAACAATAAAGAATATATACAAGATTATATGATGCATTTTCTCAAATAATTTTTAAATAAAACTATATAATTAATTATGGAGATTTATAAAATGCATATAATTTTTCTTCCTACTAATAAATGAGTATGGATAATTAATTTCCAGAGGTCAAAATATATATAAATCAAGGACGACTTTATGAGAGGATAATTGTGTCCTGACAAAGCTGTATAATTGATACCACATTTTAATAGGACGTACCACGTGTTGTCTAAACATGTACCACTTTTAATGTGTATGTTTTATTATATGTCATTGTATTTAATAAAGATTTGTCTATTGTGTCAATAGAGTTCCCTAATTTCTTTTTGTAGGATAGTTTAATTATTGGTTGGGAAACTCAATATATATTTTTTTGCCCAAATTATCGGATAGTTGTCCCCACAGGTGGAGTGGGGCCCCAGGGCTACCTGTACAGTTTTTTGTAAGGCATCGTGGATATTGGGGTGCAGGACTGAGGGTGCGAGAAATGACTGGAGGACACAAGGGCTGTAGTTTCCTCTACTTTTACTTGATGTTTGAAGGTGCAGACCGGAGCACTGATAACAGATGATAATGGAGATCCGGGCAGCCTGTAAGCAATTTGGGATACACCTGGCCAGGTACGGAGCCCTTCCTTCTGCGCTGTCCTCCCTTTTTTTTTCCTCGCTGCCTAACAGCTCACCCTCCTGCTGCTAACTGTCTCTCTCTTTTAAAAACAAACCGTTGCCCGCATGGCAGTTGTATCGACCCGCCACCACAATTGTGGATTACCAGGGCAATGGGGTACTCAGAGCCGAGCCCATGGAAGTCTATGGGGTTTGTCACAGGTAGCGGTGGCTCGGTCTGTGGCCCTGGCGGTCTGGCGTATGTTGGGGGAATATTTACAGGGGATAGATTTATATACAGTTCGTGACGCCACCTGTAGTCTTCTGGTAATTTGTACCAGCGCTGCTGTAGATCTCTGAGGGGATGGTGAGGCAGCTAGATGTCGGGTCCCCTACAGGTGGGACTCTTCCCTCAGGTCGGTAGTTAAAGCAGGGTTGTGCAGGCATGCAGATAAATAACACAGTCTCACACAGTCAGCGTCTTTCCATACCTTTACTTGTAAGATGGTAAGGCAGTTCCCAGGGAGGCTGATGGGGCTGATGGAGGATGAGCTTTGAGGCAACGGTTAAGCAAGTTAGGGGCCTCCTTTACTGTCCATTGATGATGAGTCCAACCAGCCTGAAGCGTAGTTCCCTCTATAATTCCAGCTATTCCAAAGCTGTTCTGCCCGGTCAGTTTTGTGGTCGGAGCCTTCCTGTGGGAGAGCTGAATTCCTATCTTGTCCTGCAGAGACTCAAGGTCCTCACTTCCCCTGACCCCAGTTATGTACCGACTATTTAGGGGCTGCTTTCCGCTACCTAAGGTCCGGTAAGCCTCTGGTTTTCTCACCACTAAGCTTGAAGCTATAGTGATCCTTCGGTCCCCAGTGACCGGTTACAATGTGCAGGTATCCTTGACCTATGGCACTTCTCTGTTCTCTTCCACTTTGCCCTTCGATTTGCTCACACTCTTAATAGATATCTCAGTCTGTCTTCCAGTGGGGCACAGCTCTGACCAGGCTGAGGTGATCTATATCTCGCCCTTACTGGCCTCCACTTTCTGAACTGCTAACAGGCTCAGACTGAACACGTCTGCTCTGTCCAAGGACAGGAATCTGACTGAATGAATCACTCCCCTCCACACCCCTGCTGGGTGTGTCCGAAGTGTACGTGATGTTATGAAGAGCCCTTAACTGTTACCTCTCCACTCATCCTCCTGGTATTGTGTACCAGGGCTACACATTCCCCCATGGTAAACGACAGCACTCCCGGGCTGTAAAATATAAAGAGACATTTTGTTTATGCATTAAACATCAAACATGAACATTAATTCGTCCCATCCGGGAGGTAAGGATGTCTTGAACGTTGCGAATAAAACAGTAAGTATAGAAAAATACAAAAAGTATTAAGGCATCAAAACATTCAATAAATACACAGTATTCTTGTGAAGGACCCGCACCAAACCTTCAACGTGGGTCCTGGGTGGGCTGCAGGACATCCAAATGCAGACCTCACTCAGTGCCACACCACACGGGTTTTCTGTTCAGAGGTAAGTCAAGGCTTCATGTGAAACCATTAAAAGGCACCTTAGTGCAACTATTTACAGGATACAGTTTTTGGGCTGGCTCAGTCCTCAGCCTCTGAGTCCATTATAAGACATAATAGGGAAAAAACACATATATATATATAGACTTTTTACAATATTCACATTAATTCGTTATAATCACTGCTGATATCTAATGGGTAACTTCCCTTTGGTGGTTCGCTCTGATCTACGTGGTGTAGCTTCAGGTATATCAAGTTGCGATCTGTCTGCACTGCGTAACGGCAAACTATAGAACTGCCTCAATCTTTCCATGGATCTGGCAAGCGTACTGATGGCTGGGCGGTGTGAGTCAGCTTCACCAGGGGATCCCATAGTATGGGGCGCTGCTTCTGATGATCCTTCTTGAGATTCCACAGGTTGAGGTGTTGCTGGGATGGGTAACTCCTGAACGGGCTCGACTGGCACCACGGGCACAACTGGAGGTAAAACTTCCTCTTGTGGCTGATAAAACTGCAACACCGGAATTATCACAGCATCTCCCAGTCGGGGCCAATCCGCAGGAAAATCTCCCAGATCTGTGTGTATGACCTCTTCCTTTCTTTCTTCTTGATTGAGGACAGGGTTCTTTTCACAACGCTTTAAGGGTTCTGGACACAATTTCAAATGGTCTCTGGACACAGTGGTTGTTGTTCTTCCTCCGTCCTTACTGACGACACAAACTTTTCTGTTGTCATATTTAGAATCTTGTATGACGTAGGGTTCTAGCTCCCACTGGTTATCCAATTTGTGCATCTTCCTTTTTCTTTTTAATACTACCTCTCCAGGCATCAAAGGCTTGGCAGGAGCATTTCTGTTGTAAATATCTTCCTGTTTCTCCCGTGCCTTGTTGAGACTTTCCTCTACACAGATTTGTACTCTTCTGTATTGCTCTTGCCGATTGATGTCCCAGTTTTCAACGGCGTCGTCTGCCTCCGGTTCTACCACTCCAAGTTCTAGATCCATTGGTAGTCTTCCGGGCCTTGCTCGCATAAGATAAGCTGGAGTGCAGTTAGTTGAACTTACAGGTATATGGTTATACAAGTCAACCAAATCAGGTAGTAAATCCGGCCATCGATTCCTGTCTTCCAACGGTATGGATCTCAACAAGTCAAGGACAATATGGTTCATTTTTTCGCAAAGACCGTTGGTTTGAGGGTGATATGGTGTTGTTCTAATTTTCTTGCACCCGTACATGTGACAGAATTCCTTGAATAGATCGGCTTCGAAAGCAGGTCCCTGATCGGTTAATACTTGCTCCGGATACCCATGTGGTCTGCAGAAGCTTGCTTGAAAGGTTTTCGCGGCCTCACTGCGGTCTGGTCCTTAACTGGAACAACCACCAGAAATCTGGAGTAATGGTCCACCATGGTCAAGGCGTATGAGTATCCAGATCTACTTGGCGACAGTTTGACGTGGTCCAAGGCAACACTCTCCAGGGGACGAGTCGTCCGGATAGGTTGCAGGGGTGCCTTCTGACTACCGTAGTCCTTTCTTCTGAGACCACAGGGTCCACAGTTCCGACACCACCTCTCGATGGAGCTGCGCATCCCTACCCAGTAGAACCGGCATCTCAACAGGGTCTCCAGCTTTCTCCAGCCAAAGTGTCCTGCTTGATCGTGGTACGCTTCCAACACCATTGGGACGTCTGCCTTGGGGACCACGATTTGCCAGACCATCTCATGGGTTCTGGGGTTGACGTATCTCCTGCACAACTTCTCACGGTATAGGAACAACCTGCTTTTCTCGTTCCACAGGAGCTTGGCTGACATAGGTGCATCCTTTTCCAAAGAGGAACCTTCCTGTCTTAACAACTCCTTGATGCGGCTGACCACTGGATCACTGTCCTGAGTCTCTTTCCAACTGTGATGGGTAAAGAATTTAATGTTGCACCATACTGCTTTCTGTGGACTCGATGCTCGTGGACTACCCCATTTCGATGGAACGCAGGGAGCTCAATTTCTTCCAGGTCGTCCGATTCTTCTTCCGTGTCAGAGTCATGCGGCCTTCGGGACAACGCGTCAGCATTAGCATTCTTTCGACCTGCCCGGTACTTGATAGTAAACTGGTAATTGGACAACCGAGCCATCCATCGCTGCTCCATGGCACCTAGCTTGGCAGTTTCCAGGTGCGTTAACGGGTTGTTATCTGTAAACGCAGTGAACTGATTAGAGGCCAGATAATGCTTAAATCTTTCAGTAATGGCCCAGACCAGCGCCAGAAACTCCAGCTTGAAGCTGCTATAATTTTCCGGATTCCTCTCAGTTGGCCTGAGTTTTCTGCTGGCATATGCGATGACTTTTTCTTGGCCATTCTGCTTCTGACTGAGAACTGCTCCCAGACCTTCATTACTGGCGTCGGTGTACAACAGGAACGGTTGGCTGTAATCAGGATAGGTTAAGATCTCATCACCTGTAAGGATCTCTTTCATCTTTTGGAATGCTTCAGCCTGTTCTTTACCCCAATTAAAGGGAGGGTTTCTGCTCTTTAGGGATTGTCCTACTAGGAGGTCCTGTAAAGGAGCTGCCTTCTTCGTGTAATCTTTCACGAATCTCCTGTAGTAACCCGTTAGTCCCAGGAACTGTCGCACTTCCTTAAGGTTCTTCGGCTCCGGCCACTTCTGGATGGCAGTGACTTTCTCTGGGTCCGGCGCTACTCCTTCCGAACTGACGATGTGCCCCAAGTATTGTACCTTCTGTTTGAGTAGATGGCATTTTGAGGGTTTCAACTTCATCCCGTACCTGGACAGGGACTCAAACACTTCTGCCAGGTGCTTCAGATGGTCCTCATATGTCTTGGAATACACGATAACGTCGTCTAGGTATAGCAGCACGGTTTCAAAATTGAGATGTCCCAGACAGTTTTCCATCACTCTCTGAAATGTTCCTGGGGCACTACTGAGCCCAAACGGCATTCTGTCGAACTCACAGAGCCCCATTGGGGTGGTGAAAGCCGTTTTCTCACGATCCTCCTCAGCCACAGCCACTTGCCAGTAACCACTAGTCAGATCAAGGGTAGAAAAGTAGTTAGCCGTTTTCAGAGCAGCTAATGATTCCTCTATACGTGGTAACGGGTATGCATCCTTGTGTGTTATGCGGTTCACCTGCCTGTAATCCACACACATTCTCATACTACCATCTTTCTTTTTAACCAGAACTAGAGGGCTGCCCAAGGGCTACAACTATCTCTTATCACCCCGGCTTTCTTCATATCATTCAACATTTCTTTAGCCTTCTGATAATGGGCTGGGGGTATAGGCCTGTACCGCTCTTTGATGGGAGGATGACTGCCTGTAGGGATATGATGTTGGACTCCCTTAATTACCCCAAAATCAAGTGGGTGCTTGCTAAACACTTGGGCATACTCTTGCACCACCCGTAATACCCCTTGCTTCTGGTGAGCGGGAGTGGTGTCCGTCCCAACATGGAGTTGCTGACACCATTCCGCCACCTGAGTTGCTGGGTCATTGTCCTCCGCTATTTGACAGGAGTCTAAGGACTCAGCCGGGAGAATAGAATTATTGTCGACAGCATGAAGTTTAGCAATGGTTGCATAACGGGGTAAATTTACCTCATCATCTCCCCAATTGAGAAGCCGTACCGGTACTCTTCCATTCACCACTTCTACTACTCCTCTAGCAGTCATAAGTGTAGGTCTATGTTCTGAATGGTGGGGTTCTACTACAGCTTGATAATTCTGTCCTCTCAGACCTATGGCTGCCCTGCACCAGATGATCATTTCACTCATTGGGGTATCACAATAGGATCCGAGTCAGTGACCCGTACATTACCAATTTCGCCGTCTGTAAGCTTCGCTTGCTGCTGACACACCAGGCCCGGATCTCTCTTTGGATTACTCCTTTCTGCCTTGGTCGGGCAATCTCAGCGAGCTGTTGGAGCAAGAACACAACTTCTCCCAAACAATTACCGATAATGTTAGTACCCAAAATTATATTTAAACCGTTCTCCTCATTTACAGTCTTTACTACCAGAAGCCCCTGGTCTTTCAACTCCTCTCTGCCCACTTTTACATCTACACATTTTGTCCCGAGTACTTCTACAGGAAGACCATTAGAAGCATACACGGTAAAGTCAAGGCTCGGAGGTTTAAGACTGTCCATTGACCAGTACTTGGTATATAGGGCATCAGGTATTAGGGTCACCTGCGACCCAGTGTCTAACAATGCCGGAACAGCAATACCATCTAGAATAATAGACAGGTAGGGTCGCCCGCCCACATACCTGCGGTTCCAGTCTAGGGGGCCTGATGGGTATTCTCCTGGGTGTTGGCCCTTGGACCCAGGTTCTGCCCGTTTAAAGGACACTGTGGAGACATATGACCTTTCCGGTTGCATCGGTAACAGATGATCTCTCGACGAGGAGGGTGTTGATCAGAGGTCGCTCTTGGGGGTGGCGTTGTCCTCCTCCGGGGGGGGCGACGTCTTCTTTCTTCTCCGGTGCATCCACGGGACGTCTTCTGGGCAGTCAGCTAACAAGATCTTTCCTTCCTCCTCTTTCCGCAGCTGCAGGGCACTCATTACAGCAGCCAGATTTTTAGTCAGCTGGCGCACCTCTGAGCGCAGACAGTCCAATTCACTAGGAGGTGTCACCTGCGCTTTGGCTTCAGCCACTAGCGGGGAAAAGGGGGTTACTGCCGGTTCCAGAGTGACTTCAGCCTGATGATGTTGGGTTGCCACCTCGGGTTTGCCCAGGGGCCGCAGCCCTTTTATTGCCATGTCTTTTAGGGCATCAAAGGTAGCATCCGGATGATCTAAGGACCACCAATTTACAGTTCTGCGTTCCTCTTGGGATCTCAATCCCTGTATAAATTGTTCTTTCAGCATTTTATTCTCATCGATAGCATTTAAATTGTTAATCTGCTTGAGGGCTCTCAGGGCTCCCTGTAGTCGGCAAGCGTAGTCCCGGATGCTGTCACCTGGCTGTTGTGAACAGTGATAGAAGGCCATCCGGAGATCCGTTTCTGTGTGGTCTTCAAATATGGCATGTAGCTTAAGGAAGATCGCAGGTACCGACTCCTGATCAACGGTATCCCAAGTCTCCACTTCCCTCTCAGCAGCGCCAGTTAGCTGCCCTATTAGCACAGCAGCTTTCTGTCTCTCAGGCATGGAGTACATTTCTAGGATGCTGCATAACTTCCGCTTGAAGCCTGCTAGAGTGCCTGGCTCACCGCTGTATTGGGGAAGCCATTTCGCCCCAGGCATATATGGGAGCGTTAGTGGCATGATCGGGACTACCGGACTGGGTGCAGGGCCTGTGCCCCCATCTGGCGCTACAATACCAAGCGGTGCGGGATTGGGGCCTCCGGCCGGGGCCGCACTGTCAGCCGGTTGTTGTGACATCTTAGCGCCCCCTTGGTTAAATGGAGCCTACCGGTTTCAGACGCTGCTACTTCACAGGCACCGCAGTGAGAACAGGACCTTCGTCGCAGGCGCTCTGATGTCAGAGCGTTCACTTCCTGTTGCAGGACCTGCCGATGAGTCAGAGCCGGGGGCGTGTCCAAGACTCTGCGCGCTCTTTCAGGTACGCCCACCTTCTTCTCCAGCGCCTTAGGGCGCGAATCTGGCGGCAAATATGGCGGTATTTGGCGCCAAACAACAGCAACAGTCTTTTTCACCAAAACACTCCACAGGCACACAGGGCTCGCAATGCTGCAAGTTTCGTATCCTGTTCGTGACGCCAAGTTGTATCGACCCGCCACCACAATTGTGGATTACCAGGGCAATGGGGTACTCAGAGCCGAGCCCATGGAAGTCTATGGGGTTTGTCACAGGTAGCGGTGGCTCGGTCTGTGGCCCTGGCGGTCTGGCGTATGTTGGGGGAATATTTACAGGGGATAGATTTATATACAGTTCGTGACGCCACCTGTAGTATTCTGGTAATTTGTACCAGCGCTGCTGTAGATCTCTGAGGGGATGATGTGGCAGCTAGATGTCGGGTCCCCTACAGGTGGGACTCTTCCCTCAGGTCGGTAGTTAAAGCAGGGTTGTGCAGGCATGCAGATAAATAACACAGTCTCACACAGTCAGCGTCTTTCCATACCTTTACTTGTAAGATGGTAAGGCAGTTCCCAGGGAGGCTGATGGGGCTGATGGAGGATGAGCTTTGAGGCAACGGTTAAGCAAGTTAGGGGCCTCCTTTACTGTCCATTGATGATGAGTCCAACCAGCCTGAAGCGTAGTTCCCTCTATAATTCCAGCTATTCCAAAGCTGTTCTGCCCGGTCAGTTTTGTGGTCGGAGCCTTCCTGTGGGAGAGCTGAATTCCTATCTTGTCCTGCAGAGACTCAAGGTCCTCACTTCCCCTGACCCCAGTTACGTACCGACTATTTAGGGGCTGCTTTCCGCTACCTAAGGTCCGGTAAGCCTCTGGTTTTCTCACCACTAAGCTTGAAGCTATAGTGATCCTTCGGTCCCCAGTGACCGGTTACAATGTGCAGGTATCCTTGACCTATGGCACTTCTCTGTTCTCTTCCACTTTGCCCTTCGATTTGCTCACACTCTTAATAGATATCTCAGTCTGTCTTCCAGTGGGGCACAGCTCTGACCAGGCTGAGGTGATCTATATCTCGCCCTTACTGGCCTCCACTTTCTGAACTGCTAACAGGCTCAGACTGAACACGTCTGCTCTGTCCAAGGACAGGAATCTGACTGAATGAATCACTCCCCTCCACACCCCTGCTGGGTGTGTCCGAAGTGTACGTGATGTTATGAAGAGCCCTTAACTGTTACCTCTCCACTCATCCTCCTGGTATTGTGTACCAGGGCTACACATTGGCAGCTCGAGCCTATCACAGGTGCCACTCCTTTGTGTTGGCTCCAGGTTCCGGTATGCTGCTGTGCCGCTGGGTATTAGATCGGGCCAGGGAGAACTGCAGTCCCCTGCCCTCCAGATTTAGCTGACGGAACTTCAGTACCCGAGCAACCACAGACTCCTGTATCCGGTCCCTCGCGCTCAGCTCTGGGGCGAGTTTAATCACAGCTCCACTCCCCAGGTTCTGCTCAACTTCTCTCCTACTGACACCAGGTAAGAGGACCCCTCCTTGCTTCCAGGCATGACATTCCTACCCTGTGAGGGAGGCAATGTCACTGTGGTAACCGGACTCCTGGGGTGCCACACTATCACTAGTGGGGTTTGGTCATGATACTCCTTAATCATATTCACATGGACAGTCTTTTGTCTTAAACCCTGATCATCGGCTGTGACAGCAGTTCTGGTGGTCTTATTTCCATTGACGGGTTGAACATGTCCACATCTGCTGCTATCCTGGCTTGACTTTGGGTTACCGCACCGACAAAGTGGCACTGAAGATTCCCCACATTGTTTCCTAGAAAAAAGTCTGCAGGAAGGCCGTTCATCACACAGATCATGCATTGTTTTGCCCCAAGGCCATAATCCAGGGCCACACTCGCTCTTGGAATATATCTCTGAGTACCTCCAGCCAATTCAATGGCAATTCCTGGTCCCTTTTGAATTGCTTCCGGTCGAATTACTCGAGGATCGGCTATGGTGAGAAAAGCCCCAGAATCACGAAGGCCAACAACTTTTTGGCCATCCAGCATGACCTCCTGTAGATGTTTGTGCTGAAGATCAGAAGAACAGGTGGTTGTGGCTCACACCCCATAGACTCCTGGTAGGGGAGCCAATACATTAGAGTCACTTGGCAAATCACCAGGGAGTGAATCCAGCTCTTCTCCTGTTGCAGGTGTCTGTAGCTGTAGGTAAAGGATAGGCAAAGGTGGTCTGTAGCTGTTCTGTCTCAGAACACCTGGACAGTGTGCTTGCAGATGACCAGGCTGCCCACATTCATAACACCTGCGGGGTCCATAGCTCTATAGGCTTCGGCAGCTCCACCGTCTAAGAGCCCCACCAGATGTCTGACTCGCTCTCTTTCCGGACTTCCATCAATCGACATTGATGTTTGAAGTCCTGGAAGAAGCCCTCAATGTCGCCTGCAGCCTTATTAAATGGCTTAAAGTCCTTGCAGGCAGGGCAGGACTGGCCATCAAGCAATGGTGGCAAATGCCAGAAGGGCCTGTCTAGTCATGGGCTGCCTTGTCTGCTACGTTGTTAGCAAAATCGATGTTCTAAAGACACCCATACTGTTAAGAGTTGTGATGAAGCACAAAGTTTCTGACTCCATCACTTACCACAGCAAGTCACAGGTATCATTTGAAATATTGGTCTTGTAATAAATCTTGCTTTCCTCCATCCAGAGTAATATTAGTAGTAATATATCCCATCTGGTGCTTGGGACGGGGGCAGCATGGGCCTGAGTGATTTCAAATGCCAGGGCTGAATTTTTACCCCAGTCTGTGCCTGCTTGCGGGACACTCTGGGGAACTCTCTCATGGGGGATGCAGTGGATACAGTCTGTTTGGGGCTTCCAGCTGCTTCCACAACAAGCTGTCTCTCCAGCAATGCCCTTTCTTGAGCTCTACGAATGGCCTCCATCTTATATTCTATGGTGACCCCATCTCCAAGCAATGCCATCTCCTCCTCGTACCACACAACCCACTGACTTGTTGGGGTATTTACCTGCAGCTCCTGTCTTTCCTCCCTTTGCTGTGGGAATCCTTCTTCAATGCTATCTTGCAGGCTAGCTCCTTCCAAATCCTTAATTAGTTGCTCCTTGGTTGGTCCTTTATAGAAGACTCCTAATTCATGGGCCTTTGTTTGTAGGCTCCCCACAGTCCAGTTCCTGTATCCTAAGGTTCCGGTTCCAGACGCTGTCCTCCATTCCTTCTGCTCTGATCCTGCTGCTGCCACCAGTTAGTGATGGGGTATGTGACAGAGCAGGAAGAGACACAAGGTCGATAAACAATCCAACGAGATTTATTGGAACAGGGAACTGATGCAGCACAAATGAGGGTAATATTGCAGCGTCCATAATGAGTCCACACAAAGGGAGCCGGTAATCCAACGCAAGGGAAAAATATAAATAGTCCTTGGATGAGTTCAATGGATCCAGCAGATGAGGGATACAACACAGTCCAATGTGGCAGCTTCTAACAATGTGTAGGGTCACCGGGATCTCGCCTCAGCATGGCACGTGTACCAGCTCGCAGACCTTTAAAGCCGCCAACAGGTTACGCCCATTATCGCAGATGACCAGACTGGGTTGGAGGTGCAGCGGGGGAGAGTCACTGATCGGTCTGTTGTTTTAAAGCTTGCCACAGCTCTGCTGCAGTGTGTGGTTTATGACTAGTGATGAGCGAACGGGCTCGGTAATGCTTGTTACTCGCCCGAGCTGTACTCGCGGTACTCGGCGAGCGCCGAGCATTTCCTGGATTTCTTTAGAGCGCCAGTGAACATGCAGGGATTGTCTGCCATGCACTGTAATGCCGCAGCCATCTTGATTGTGGTATTACAGTGATTGGCTGGCCGCACAGCATCATCAGGTGTATAAGAGACGGGCGGCGCCATGCTCGGCTCAGACTACTCCGGAATCAGCGAGTGTAGGGAGAGCTGCTGCCGAGATAGGGTCAGATTTGGGGGTTTATAAGGTAGCGTGGGTATACCATCAAAGAAGACACAAATCCAGCTAAATCAACAGTCCTTCTAAGGACTTATTACAGCGTATATAGACTGCAGTGCTAGGTAAGCAGGGAGTGTATGTGCGTATATACATATCAGTGCAAGGCATGCAGGCACTGTATGTGGGTATATAGATATCAGTAGCAGACAGGCATTGTATGTGGCATACTTCATTGCATACATCAAGAGGGTCCATTCCATTACTGTCTGCTGCTGCTTATTACATATATTGACCGAAAGTCTTGTGTTATGAATGTGCTAGAGATGGTTTCTGAGCAGAGGCTCCCTCTGGTGGTTACAGACAGTACTGAACCTTTCAGCGAGGAGTGGCAATCTGGGTTCACTGACTGGTCTGATATAAGGGAGGTTCCCTCCCATGATGGTTGCCGGTGTCACGCGGTCTTATGATATGTGTACGATGTCAGTAAACTATTCTTAAAAGAACAACACTCTATACAACATATAGATTAGCAACATCAGCATGTAAATATAGAATAGATTTACCTGACACGATATCCGTTGAACTCAGGATAAATCTTGAGGACTTGATACACTGTCACAGGAAAGAAGAGGACCGGGGGTCTAACCTGACCCTAAGCTGGGGTCCTAACTAATCCCTCACCTTGGAGGTACTGATAATGGTTCAGAGGTCCAAGTCTCCAGCCTAACCCTGTCTCCTATCAGTCCCTGAACCCTGTAATCAGTCCTAAGAAGGATTCTGATTACCACCAAAGGGATATGGGCTGATCTCTGCTAAATACAAAGATTAGAAATATAAGACAGACTGGAGAAAACACAGACTTGCATACACACTCAAACACAGAAGGAACATAAATGATCTGGGATATTAAACTCTAAGCAAGGTGAGCTTAAAACAACTAAGGAGCTCTTTAACTTAAGTCTATACAGATACAATCCTATCTGTGGTCTGCATGAAGAATTTCACTGGCAACTCCCAAACAGACAACCAGAGATTTAAAGGAAACCAATCAACAAATAATTAATTGCAGCCGGGAGAAACTGCACCCAGTCCCAGAACTGAGCACAGACAGAATTAACTCCCTAACTGCCAAACACAAAGAAACAGCAACTCAGCTGTGAGAAGTCAGAATGTGCAACCGCGCCGATCTTCGTGGCGATGCACACATGACAGTACCCCCCCTTCTACGAGGGGCCTCTGGACCCTCAGGGCCAGGTTTGCCCGGGTGAGTTCTGTGGAAGGTCCGCACCAAACGATCTGCGTTAATGTCAGACGCAGGAACCCACGTCCTCTCCTCTGGACCATACCCCTTCCAATGCACCAAGTACTGAAGGGACCGGCGATTCAGACGTGAGTCAATGATCTTTGACACTTGAAACTCCAAGTTACCATTGACCACCACTGGAGGAGGAGGTAGAGGTGATGGTATGACTGGTGCCACGTACCTCTTAAGTAATGACTTGTGGAACACATTATGAATTTTAAACGTAGGAGGGAGGTCCAGACGAAATGCCACAGGATTAATTATGGAACTGATCCTGTACGGCCCGATGAATCTGGGGCCCAGCTTCCAGGAGGGAACTTTAAGTTTTATATTCCTGGTAGACAACCATACCAGATCGTTCACATTAAGATCTGGACCAGAAACTCTCCTCCTATCAGCCATACGTTTATAACGGTTCCCCATAGCACTCAGATTATTCAATACACCTCTCCACACAGAAGCAAGTGACGACGAGAAACGCTCCTCCTCAGGAACCCCAGAAGGGCCCCCCCCATTGAAAGTACAAAACTGGGGATGAAAACCATATGCCCCAAAAAACGGGGATTTACCAGTGGACTCGCTCCGCCTGTTGTTAAGAGCGAACTCTGCCAGAGGCAAGAAAGAAGACCAGTCCTCCTGGTTCTCTGAGACAAAACACCGAAGATAAGTCTCTAGGCTTTGATTCAGACGCTCTGTCTGACCATTGGTCTGCGGATGAAAAGCCGAGGAAAATGACAATTGCATCCCCCGACGTAAACAAAATGCCCTCCAAAACTTGGACACAAACTGAGACCCCCTATCTGACACCACATCAGAAGGCAACCCATGAAGTCTCACAATCTCCCCAATGAACACCTGCGCCAGAGTTTTAGCATTAGGGAGGGCAGGAAGAGCAATGAAATGTGCCATCTTACTGAACCTGTCAACAACCACCAGTATGACAGTCTTCCCTGACGACTGAGGAAGGTCCGTGATGAAGTCCATAGACAAATGAGTCCATGGACGCTCCGGAAGTTTCAAGGGTAAGAGGGTCCCAGACGGACGGGTATGAGGGGTCTTAGAGCGAGCACAAACCCCACAGGACGCGACAAAAGTTAAAACATCTTTATTAACGTTAGGCCACCAAAACCGGCGAGAAAGGAGATCTAAAGTAGCCTTACTCCCTGGATGTCCTGCTAAAGCAGAATTATGATGTGCCTCAATAACCTTTTGTCTCAACTGATTTGGGACAAACAGTCTCCCTGGAGGTCCTGCAGGGGCGTCCCCCTGAACCTCTAATACCTCCTCCTCAAGCTCAGAACATACAGCCGACACTACCACCCCCTCCTGAAGGATAGGAATCGGGTCATCCATTTTCCCGGCCCCTGGGAAACTGCGAGACAAGGCATCCGCCTTAACATTCTTAGATCCAGGGCGATAAGTGACAACAAAATTAAACCTGGTAAAAAACAACGACCATCGAGCTTGTCTGGAATTCAGACGCTTAGCAGATTCCAAATACAGCAGGTTCTTGTGATCAGTAATGACGGTGACCGGGTGGACTGCCCCCTCCAAAAAGTGACGCCATTCTTCAAAAGCCAACTTAATGGCCAAAAGTTCCCTATTGCCGATATCATAATTCCTTTCGGCGGACGACAATTTCTTAGAAAAGAAAGCGCACGGATGCCATTTACCAGGGGACGGACCCTGGGATAATATTGCACCCACCCCTACGTCAGACGCGTCCACCTCCACAACGAACGGCTGTGATGCATCTGGTTGGATGAGAACGGGTGCCGAAGCAAAACATTTTTTCAAAGAGGAAAAAGCTTGGCAAGCTTTGTCCGACCATTTAGAAAAATCCGTCCCTTTTCTTGTCATGTCAGTGAGAGGTTTGACAACAGATGAGAAATTACAAATAAATTTCCGGTAGTAGTTAGCAAACCCCAGAAAACGCTGCAGAGCCTTAAGATCCTCTGGCTGATCCCATTCAAGCACTGCTCTCACCTTTTCAGGGTCCATACGGAAACCGGAGGCTGACACCAAGAAACCCAAAAACTGAAGTTCCTGTACGGCGAATACACACTTCTCCAGTTTGGCGTATAGTTTATTGTCTCGCAAGATCTGCAACACCTGTCTCACATGCTCCTGGTGAGACACAAGATCTGGCGAGTAAATTAAAATGTCATCCAAATATACGACCACAAACAGCCCCACCAGATGACGAAAAATGTCATTAACAAAATGTTGGAATACTGCTGGTGCAGTAGTCAGACCAAAAGGCATGACAAGGTTCTCATAATGTCCCTCCGGCGTGTTAAACGCCGTTTTCCACTCATCCCCCTCTTTTATCCTAATCAGATTATACGCCCCCCTGAGATCCAATTTAGAGAACCATTTGGCGCCAACAATTTGATTGAAGAGATCAGGAATCAGAGGGAGAGGATACGGATCTCGAACAGTAATCCGATTAAGTTCGCGGAAATCCAAGCAAGGGCGTAGGCCTCCATCTTTTTTCTTCACAAAGAAGAACCCCGCGGCCACTGGGGAAGATGAAGGTCTAATATGCCCTTTGGCCAGACTTTCCGAAATATAATCTTTCATAGCCTGCCTCTCAGGACCAGAAAGGTTATATAACCTAGCTTTAGGTAACTTAGCATCAGGAAGTAAATTAATAGAGCAGTCATACACGCGATGAGGAGGCAACTCCTGACACCCCTCCTCAGAGAACACATCCCCAAAGTCCTCCAAAAAAGGAGGCAAAGTACTAGGCACGACCGCACTGATGACTGTGTTCATGCAGTTACTTTTGCAAAACTCACCCCATTGGCTTATCTCTCTGGACTGCCAATTAATCACAGGGTTATGTTTAACCAACCAAGGAAGTCCCAACACAATAGGAGTAGGTAGACCCTCCAACACATAACAAGATAATAGTTCCCTATGTATTGCCCCTACCCGAAGGTCAATGTTATGAACCTCATGAACAAAGCTACCTTGGCCGAGAGGCCTGGCGTCAATGGAGAATATAGGGATCGGTTTGACCAATACACTCAGATGCATACCTTGAGCCTGAGCAAACTGAGGGTCAACCAGATTAGCCCCGGACCCACTATCAAGAAGAACAGAAAATCTCTCCACTCTCGTACCAACCACCACCTCCACTGGTACAAGGAACTGAGAAGAACTAGCGGACGAAATACATACTCCCAGATTGTCGTCCACCACACAACCTGGGATTAACAGTTTTCCGGCGACTTCTTGTTCAACAAGGCACGGGACGGACATCCCCCAACAAAATGTCCCTCTTTCCCGCAGAAGAAACACCTTCTAGTCCTGCGGCGTACCGCCAATCCCCTCCTACGAAATGATGTCCCTCCCAACTGCATAGGCTCCTCCGAACAGACAAGGGGAACCTCAACATAAGGGACTTTAGTAGTAGGTGGAGTAACAACAGGGGGCGGAGTTACCTCGCACCTCTCCCGGAGCCGTCTATCAGTACGGATAGCCAGGGCCATAGCAGCCTCCAGTGATGGAGGAGAATCATACTGAGCCAAAACGTCCTTTAATTTGTCAGAAAGCCCATGACAAAACTGGCTCCTAAGAGCTGGGTCATTCCACTGAGTATCTGTAGCCCATCTACGGAACTCAGAAGCAAATTCCTCCGCCGGACGATCTCCCTGCTGTATCTTACGTAATTTTGTCTCAGCAAGAGAGACCCGATCTGGGTCATCATATACCAAACCCAGGGCAGTAAAAAATCGATCTACTGACTGTAGAGCCGGGGATCCCGGAGGAAGGGAAAATGCCCAGGATTGAGGGTCCCCTTGTAGGAGCGAGATAACAATTCCCACTCTCTGCTCTTCACTCCCTGATGATCGAGGCCGAAGCCGAAAATACAATTTACATGCTTCCCTGAAGGTAAAAAATTTGTCTCGCCCACCAGTGAACCTGTCCGGGAGAGCTACTTTAGGTTCAAATCTGGTTTGCTCCGAGGGAGACAAAACTTTGGACTTAATGTCCGTCAGCTCCATGGATAATCCCTGCAACTGCAGAGCCAGCTGGGCTACTGGATCCATGGCAACTGGGAATAATTTTATGGGCCAGTGAAAATGTCACGCGGTCTTATGATATGTGTACGATGTCAGTAAACTATTCTTAAAAGAACAACACTCTATACAACATATAGATTAGCAACATCAGCATGTAAATATAGAATAGATTTACCTGACACGATATCCGTTGAACTCAGGATAAATCTTGAGGACTTGATACACTGTCACAGGAAAGAAGAGGACCGGGGGGTCTAACCTGACCCTAAGCTGGGGTCCTAACTAATCCCTCACCTTGGAGGTACTGATAATGGTTCAGAGGTCCAAGTCTCCAGCCTAACCCTGTCTCCTATCAGTCCCTGAACCCTGTAATCAGTCCTAAGAAGGATTCTGATTACCACCAAAGGGATATGGGCTGATCTCTGCTAAATACAAAGATTAGAAATATAAGACAGACTGGAGAAAACACAGACTTGCATACACACTCAAACACAGAAGGAACATAAATGATCTGGGATATTAAACTCTAAGCAAGGTGAGCTTAAAACAACTAAGGAGCTCTTTAACTTAAGTCTATACAGATACAATCCTATCTGTGGTCTGCATGAAGAATTTCACTGGCAACTCCCAAACAGACAACCAGAGATTTAAAGGAAACCAATCAACAAATAACTAATTGCAGCCGGGAGAAACTGCACCCAGTCCCAGAACTGAGCACAGACAGAATTAACTCCCTAACTGCCAAACACAAAGAAACAGCAACTCAGCTGTGAGAAGTCAGAATGTGCAACCGCGCCGATCTTCGTGGCGATGCACACATGACAGCCGGTGATCAATTGTTCTTGTCTCAATTGTGGTTCCTGGTTCATTTGGAAGTTTGCTGGAGTCTTGCCTGCATCTCCTGCTTTCAGATAAAATATTTTTTGCTTTTCTTTTTGTGCTTGCTTTTTGCATTGTTTTCTGCACTTTTGTGGAGGTCAGCCAGGTCCCCTCCTGGGGCGTGAGCTCCTCACAGTTTATCTGCAGCCACTGTTATTTGCTCATTTGCTTTTTCCTGTTTTTTCAGCGGCTGCGGCTTGTTTTTTGTTCACACTGAGATCTGATTTAGTGGGTGGCGAGATTGTGTGATCTCAGTATTTTTGTAATCAGAACTGTTGGATTTTTGTAGGGTTTTCTGGGTTGCAGAAAGTAATCTCTCCTGTCCTATCCTATTTAGTCAGCTTGTGGCCCCAGCGTTTGCTCAGTCTATTTTCTGCCTATGTTTGTATTTTCATCTTGTCTAGCCGCCATTATATGTTTGGGGGCTTCCTATTTTCTTTGGGGATCTGCTCCGGGGCAGATAGCTTTCATCTTTCTGCCTTTAGGTGTAGTTATCTCTCAGGCTGTGACGAGGCGTCTAGGATCAACGTAGGAACGCTCCACGGCTACCTCTAGTTGTGTCGTTAGTTTAGGAATCTGCAACCCATCAGTTACCAACACCTCAGGTGTTCGGCTGCCCTGCTGTTGTTCCTGTCCTCCTCAGCTACCGAAACATAACAGTATCACCGGCTGTGATGATACTGAAGCTTCATTTCTTGTGCTGTTTCCAGAACTCTCCCCATAGTACTACAACCCCCACCGTTTGCAAGCACAGGGCAAAGTTACCCCTCCCTCCTTTTCTCTGCAGCTCACGCTTCCCTTCCCCCCTGTCAACCTGCAGTCCAGCTCAGTGTAACCTGAGCTACCAGTGCTGGAAGTTTTGCCGCTTCACCGCAGGGGTCCTCCATTGTCTGCACACGTGCTTTCTTCCTATAGCAGCCATTTTGGAGAATTCATTCTTTTTGGTTAATAACACGGTGGGAGCATTTGCTAGAAACACGAAAGTTACTGTGTTGAACCATGCGCCGACGGGCATCGTTCCCGTGGTACTGGTAAACCCGTAACTCCAACAGAACCCGAGAAATGGAATTCTCGGGTGCCCCATGTACTAGCCCACCCAAGTGTGGGCTCATTGGAACCGTCATTTTAGAGTAAGATCATTGATAGGTCTGCCGTTATTCTGCTAGGTTCACAGGACGAGTTATGGACCTTATGATATTGCAGAGCTCAAACCATAGCTTGTAGCCAGGGGAGGTGGCCAGAAAACCAGCCCCTTTTTGTGAGGTCAGAAGCTGACATGCATAAGTCTTGCAGTGAAGTTCCTTAGGCACTTTCTGCTGGGATGTCCTGACTAACAGATCTGCCAATGAACTATGACGTGTGGCTCCTTCCCCCAGCCTGGCTTGCCTATGCATATGTAACTATCATGTGAGTTATCTTTCATTCTTAATCCCATTTTATTTTATAACTGCATCTGTACATAACGATATTGTCTCAGTTTGTTACATCTTCTTATATTATATAAGCACTGCCTGTTTTTAAGGAATAAACCTATAAATTTATTAGTTTGTTTCTCCTGCTCTATAAACGAATTTGCACGTGCCTGAAGCACTACGCTACTGTTTTGGGGTTGCTACGGACCCTCTTGATAAATTGTTCATCAAAAGCCGTAGCTGGTGGCAGCTAAAAGGAAGGGGTGTAAAGTGTTAATCTATTGGGTGACGCTGGCAGTGACGGAGCGGGGTTTATAAGGGTACTGCCTGGCTGCAGCCAGGAGTAATTATAATTCCCTCACTGCAGCGTGCCCAATAGCCAGCACACATCCCAGTGACCCGTCTGGCGACTAATTATCCTAGGTGCAGTTCCCTGACTGACCTGAGGGTAAGGGGGGCGCCAGAGAGCTGCAAGTTCCTAAAAGGAAGTGGGATAATTATAAATCCCTGCAGTTTACTGGGTCGGACGGCAGCAGCCGTCGTGTGGGTGCACGTTCCATCCCATTTGCGGCACGGAGGGATCACAGGCCGTGATACCCCGGGCTATCGTGTGGCGGACCGTGTGCCCGTTCATCACACCGGCCATAACTGAAAATTATATGGTACTCACAGAAGGGAAAAATAGTGTGGAAAGAAAAAGTTGTCAGAGTTGTCAGAGATTTTTATTTTTTTTTTCTGTCTGTTGCATTATTTTTTCCTCTTTTTCTCTGGGTGCTGAGGAGGAATTTTTTTTTCTCTCAATGGAGTTTGCACAGTTGTCTGGCCATGTGGATCAGCTTGCCACTGAGGTTCGGAGTATTGCTACCTATCTTGCTAGGTTGCCGGTTGTGGAACCTAGGATTCCCATGCCAGATTTGTTTTTGGGGGATCGAGCTAAATTTCTGAATTTCAAAAATAACTGTAAGTTGTTTTTTGCCTTAAAGCCTAAGTCCTCAGGTAACGCAGCACAGCAGGTTCAAATTGTCATCTCTCTCCTGCGCGGCGATCCTCAGGATTGGGCTTTTTCCCTGACACCTTGGGATCCTGTTTTGAATGATATTGATGCTGTTGTGAATGCGTTTGAGATGAGTTCTGAGCAGAGGCTCCCTCTGGTGGTTACAAGCGGTACTAGTGAAGATTGTGAGGACTGGGAATCAGGTGTTACTGACTGGTCTTATATAAGGGAGTCATTTTCCCATCAGGGTTGCCGGTGATCAATTGTTCTGGTCTGAATCCTTCATTCCAGTTTCCATTGTAGCCTGCTGTGTCGTGTCTGCATCTCCTGCTACCAGATAAGAATTTTTCTTCTTTTGTGTTGTTGCTATATTTTTGCATTTTGTCCTGCACTTCTTTGGGGGCCTTCTGGGTCCCCTCCGGGGGCTTCTGCCCTCTCAGTTTGGTTCAGCCACTGAGTTTTGTTCTTTTGCTTTTTCCAGTTTTTTCAGTGGCTGCTGTTTTGATTTTGTTACACCAGAGAGCTAATTTAGGTGGTAGAGGTCGTGTGATCTCAGGTGATTTTGAAATTAGTAGAGTTGGTGTTTTTCAGGGTTTTCTGGGATTGCAGTAAGTGCCCTTCCTATCCTTTTCTATTTAGATAGTTTGGGCCCCAGCGTTTGCTCATTCTATTTTCTTTCTGTGTCAGTATTTCCTCTTGTCTAACCGCCATTACATGTTTGGGGGCTTTCTATTATCTTTGGGGTTCTGCTCCGGGGCAGATAGCTTTCCTATTTCTATCTTTAGGTGTAGTTAGTTTCTCAGGCTGTGACGAGGCGTCTAGGACCAACGTAGGAACGCTCCACGGCTGCCTCTAGTTGTGGTGGTTAGTCAGGGTACTGCAATCCCATAGATTCCAACTGCTCTGGTGTATTGTCTTTTTTACCTGCACTCCTCAGCTACCGAAACATAACAGTATCACCGGCCTAAAAATTTAAAATTGTATGGTACTCACAGAAGGGAAAAAATATTGTGATAGAAAAAAGGTTGTCAGAGTTGTCAGAGATATTTTTCTGTTTGTTGCATTTTTTTTTTTCCCTCTGTATCTCTGGGTGCTGGGGAGGATCTTTTCTCCCAATGGAGTTTGCACAGTTGTCTGGCCGTGTGGATCAGCTTGCCACTGAGGTTCGGAGTATTGCTGCATATCTTGCTGGGTTGCCTGTTGTGGAACCTAGGATCCCCATGCCAGATTTGTTTTTAGGGGATCGAGCTAAGTTTCAGAATTTCAAAAATAATTGTAAATTGTTTTTTGCCTTAAAATCTAAGTCCTCAGGAAACGCAGCGCAGCAGGTTCAAATTATCATCTCTCTCCTGCGCGGCGATCCTCAGGATTGGGCTTTTTCCCTGATACCTGGGGATCCTGTTTTGAGTGATGTTGATGCGTTTTTTCAGGCTTTGGGGTTATTGTACGATGAGCCTAATGTCACTATCAAGCTGAAAAAGCCTTGTTGGCATTAAATCAGGGGCTTGATGACGCTGAGTTATACTGTCAGAGATTCCGTAGGTGGGCAGTCCTGACCAAATGGAATGACGACGCTTTGGCAGCCCTTTTCCGGAAGGGTCTGTCAGATAATGTAAAGGATGTTATGGTGGGATTCCCTGTCCCCTCTGGTCTCAATGATTCTATGTCATTAGCGATTCAAATTGACAGACGTTTGCGTGAGCGGAGAAGTATGCGTGGAATGGTGTTGCCTTGTGAACCAGCTCCTGAAACCATGCAGTGTGATAGAGTGGTGTCTGGGGCACAGCGTCATGAGTTTCGAAAGCGCAATGGGTTATGTTTCTACTGTGGTGATGCCTCTCATGCTATTTCAGTCTGCCCTAAGCGGGGAAGACGTTTTGCACGCTCAGTTGTCTTGGGTAGTGTTCAGACTAAGTTTTTATTAACTGTCACTCTGATATGCTCTCTGTCCTCATTTTCTGCTCAGGCTTTCGTTGATTCTGGAGCAGCTATTAACCTGATGGATTATGATTTTGCTAAACGTTGTGGGTTCCCCTTGATACCCCTAAAGAAGTCTATTCCCCTACTGGGATCGATTCTACCCCTTTGGCTGAGAATAAACCCCAGTTTTCTACTCAGGTGATAATGAGGGTTGAACCTGATCACCAGGAGTGCTGCAAATTTTTGGTTCTATATAATCTGCATGACATTATCGTGCTGGGTTTCCCTTGGTTGCAGTCTCATAATCCTGTTTTGGATTGGAAGTCTGTGTCTGTGGCCAGTTGGGGCTGCCAATGTGTTAATACCAACACTCCTGTTTTTTCTGCCTCCCCCCAGGCTCAGGATGTTCCTGACTTTTTGTTTGATTTTTCTGATGTGTTTAGCGAAAGTAAATCTGCATCCTTGCCTCCCCATAGGAGCTATGACTGCGCTATTGAATTAGTGCCGGGTAGTAAATTCCCTAAAGGTCGCCTTTTTAACTTGTCTGTACCTGAACATGACGCTATGCGGTCTTATATCAAGGAATCATTGGAGAAGGGTCATATCAGACCATCCTCTTCACCCTTAGGTGCCGGTTTTTTCTTTGTGGCCAAAAAAGATGGTTCATTAAGGCCGTGTATTGATTATCGTCTCTTGAACAATATTACTGTGAAATATCAATACCCGTTACCCTTGATTTCTGACCTGTTTTCCAGGGTGAAAAACGCTACTTGGTTTACCAAGCTTGACCTCAGGGGGGCGTATAACCTTATTCGCATTAAGCACGGGGATGAATGGAAGACGGCATTCAATACCCCTGAAGGGCATTTTGAGTACCTAGTGATGCCCTTTGGGCTCACTAATGCTCCTTCCGTCTTCCAGTCCTTCATGAATGACATTTTCAGGGATTTTGTGGACAAATTTCTGATTGTTTATTTGGATGATATCTTGATTTTTTCTAATGACTGGGACTCTCATGTGAAACATGTTCGAACTGTGTTCCAGATTTTGAGAGAGAATGCTCTGTATGTGAAGGGATCAAAGTGTCTTTTTGGCGTACAGAGGATCTCATTTCTGGGATTCATTTTGTCCCCATCTGTTATTGAAATGGACCCGGTCAAGGTTCAGGCCATCTGTGATTGGGTCCAACCTACTTCATTAAAGGCTCTTCAGAGATTTTTGGGTTTTGCCAATTTTTATCGTAAATTTATTGGTAATTTCTCGGTTATTGTTAAACCATTAACTGATTTGACCAGAAAGGGTTCTGATGTGGTGAATTGGCCTCCTGAGGCAGTCTCTGCATTTCAGGAACTTAAGCAGAGATTCACTTCTGCTCCTGTTCTTCGGCAGCCTGATGTTTCTCTGCCATTTCAGGTGGAGGTTGATGCCTCTGAAATTGGGGCAGGTGCCGTTTTGTCCCAAAAAGATCCAGAGACCTCTAAAAGTAACCCTTGTGCCTTTTTCTCTCGAAAATTTTCTCCTACTGAACGTATTTATGACGTGGGTAATCGGGAGTTATTGGCCATGAAGTGGGCTTTTGAAGAGTGGAGACATTGGCTGGAGGGAGCCAAACATCAGGTGGTGGTCCTTACGGACCATAAGAATCTGGTCTATCTGGAATCTGAAAAGCGACTCAATCCTAGACAGGCCAGGTGGGCCTTGTTTTTCACACGTTTTAATTTTGTGGTTTCCTTTCTTCCTGGCACTAAGAATGTTAAGGCGGATGCCCTCTCGAGGAGTTTCCTTGCGGACTCTCCTGAGTTATCTGATCCTTCTGTTATTTTGAAAGAGGGTGTAGTTCTTTCCGCCATCTCGCCCAATTTGAGACTTGCTCTGGAGGGGTGTCAGGAGGATAGGCCCGAGCGCTGCCCTGTTGGAAAATTGTTTGTCCCGGACCAATGGAAAAAGAGTGTGATGTCTGAGATTCATTGTTCCGCATTGGCTGGGCATCCTGGAATTTTTGGTACCAGAGACTTGGTTAGTCGGTCCTTTTGGTGGCCTACCTTGTCTCGTGATGTCAGGGAATTTGTGCAGTCCTGCGGGACTTGCTCTCGCTACAAGCCTTGCTCTCGCTCTAGTGGTTTATTGATGCCATTGCCTGTGCCCAAGAGACCATGGACCCATATCTCTATGGATTTCATTTCCGATCTTCCTGTTTCTCAGAGAATGACCACCATCTGGGTAATTTGTGACAGGTTTTCCAAAATGATACATCTTGTGCCATTACCTAAGTTGCCTTCCTCCTCTGAATTGGTGCCGTTGTTCCTTCAGCACGTGGTTCGTTTACACGGCATTCCTGAGAACTTGTGTCTGACAGAGGAGTCCAGTTTGTTTCCAAATTTTGGAGGACTTTTTGTTCTAAACTGGGTGTTCAATTGTCTTTCTCCTCGGCATTTCATCCTCAGACCAATGGTCAAACTGAGAGAACAAACCAGACATTGGAGACTTATCTTAGATGCTTTGTGTCTGCTGATCAGGATGACTGGGTCTCTTTTTTGCCTTTGGCTGAGTTTGCTCTTAATAATAGGGCTAGCTCTGCCACTTTGATGTCTCCATTTTTCTGTAATTCTGGGTTTCACCCTCGATTTTCTTCAGGACAGACGGAGGCTTCTGTCTGTCCAGGTGTTGACTCTGTTGTGGAGCGTATGCAACAGATTTGGGACCAGGTAGTGGAGAGGTTGTCCCTCTCTCAGGAGAAGGCCCAGCGGTTTGCTAACCGGCATCGGACTGATGGTCCTCGGTTTAGAGTGGGGGACTTGGTCTGGTTGTCCTCAAAGAATATTCCTATGAGAGTAGCATCTCCTAAATTTAAGCCTAGGTTCATTGGACCTTATAAGATCATGGAGATTATTAATCCTGTTTCTTTTCGTTTGCTTCTTCCAGGGACATTTAAGATCCATAACGTATTCCACAAGTCCTTGTTGAAGAGATTTGTTGAGCCAGTGGTTCCTGCTGCTGTGCCTCCTGACCCTGTTTTGGTTGAGGGCAATCTGGAGTATGTGGTTGAGAAAATATTGGATTCTCGTTTTTCTAGACGGAAACTCCAGTATTTGGTTAAATGGAGAGGTTATGGTCAGGAAGACAATTCTTGGGTGTTTGCTTCGGACATCCATGCTAGTAGACTTATCCGTGCGTATCATAGAACTCATCCTGACCGACCTGGTTGCTCAAATGAGGGTTCGGTGACCCCTCCTCAAGGGGGGGGTACTGTTGTGAATGGGTTTGAGATGAGTTCTGAGCAGAGGCTCCCTCTGGTGGTTACAAGCGGTACTAGTGAAGATTGTGAGGACTGGGAATCAGGTGTTACTGACTGGTCTTATATAAGGGAGTCATTTTCCCATCAGGGTTACCGGTGATCAATTGTTCTGGTCTGAATCCTTCATTCCAGTTTCCCTTGTAGCCTGCTGTGTCGTGTCTGCATCTCCTGCTACCAGATAAGAATTTTTCTTCTTTTGTGTTGTTGCTATATTTTTGCATTTTGTCCTGCACTTCTTTGGGGGCCTTCTGGGTCCCCTCCGGGGGCTTCTGCCTTCTCAGTTTAGTTCAGCCACTGAGTTTTGTTCTTTTGCTTTTTCCAGTTTTTTCAGTGGCTGCTGTTTTGATTTTGTTACATCAGAGAGCTAATTTAGGTGGTAGAGGTCGTGTGATCTCAGGTGATTTTGAAATTAGTAGAGTTGGTGTTTTTCAGGGTTTTCTGGGATTGCAGTAAGTACCCTTCCTGTCCTTTTCTATTTAGATAGTTTGGGCCCCAGCGTTTGCTCATACTATTTTCTGTCTGTGTCAGTATTTCCTCTTGTCTAACCGCCATTACATGTTTGGGGGCTTTCTATTATCTTTGGGGTTCTGCTCCGGGGCAGATAGCTTTCCTATTTCTATCTTTAGGTGTAGTTAGTTTCTCAGGCTGTGACGAGGCGTCTAGGACCAACGTAGGAACACTCCACGGCTGCCTCTAGTTGTGGTGGTTAGTCAGGGTACTGCAATCCCATAGATTCCAACTGCTCTGGTGTATTGTCTTTTTTACCTGCACTCCTCAGCTACCGAAACATAACAGATGCATTTTTTCTGGCTCTGGGGTTATTGTACGATGAACCTAATATCACTGATCAAGCTGAAAAAACCTTGTTGGCATTAAATCAGGGTCTTGAAGACGCTGAGTTGTACTGTCAGAAATTCCGAAAGTGGGCAGTCCTGACCAAATGGAATGATGATGCTTTGGCAGCCCTTTTTCGGAAGGGTCTGTCAGAGAATGTAAAGGATGTTATGGTGGGATTCCCTGTCCCCTCTGGTCTCAATGATTCTATGTCATTAGCGATTCAAATTGATAGACTTTTGCGTGAGCGCAGAGGTATGCGTGAGATAGTGTTGCCTTGTGAGCCAGCTTCTGAGCCCATGCAGTGTGATAGAGTGACTTCTGAGACTCAGCGTCATGAGTTTCGAAAGTGCAATGGGTTATGTTTTTACTGTGGTGACGCCTCTCATGCTATTTCAGTCTGCCCTAAGCGGGGAAAACGTTTTGCACGCTCAGTTGTCTTGGGTAGTGTTCAGACTAAATTTCTGTTGACTGTTACCCTGATTTGCTCCCTGTCCACATTTTCTGCTCAGGCTTTTGTTGATTCAGGAGCAGCTATTAACCTGATGGATTTTGACTTTGCCAAACATTGTGGGTTTCCCATGATACCCCTGCGGAAGTCTATTCCCCTACTGGGCAATTAATTCTACCCCTTTGGCAGAGAATAAACCCCAGTTTTCTACTCAGGTGATAATGAGGGTTGAACCAGATCATCAGGAGAGTTGCAAATTTCTGGTGCTGTATAATCTGCATGACATTATTGTACGAGGTTTCCCTTGGTTACAGTCTCATAATCCTGTTTTGGATTGGAAGTCTGTGTCTGTGACCAGTTGGGGCTGCCAATGTGTTAATGCCGACACTCCTGTTTTTTCTGCCTCTCCCAAGTCTCAGGATGTTCCTGACTTTTTGACTGATTTTTCGGATGTATTTAGTGAAAGTAAATCTGCATCTTTGCCCCCTCACAGGAGCTACGATTGTGCTATTGAATTAGTGCCTGGTGGTAAATTTCCTAAAGGTCGCCTTTTTAACTTGTCTGTACCTGAACACGATGCTATGCGATCTTATATCAAGGAGTCATTGGAGAAGGGTCATATCAGACCATCCTCTTCACCCTTGGGTGCCGGTTTTTTCTTTGTGGCCAAAAAGGATGGTTCATTGAGGCCGTGTATTGATTATCGTCTCTTGAATAAGATCACTGTGAAATATCAATATCCATTACCCTTGATTTCTGACCTGTTTTCCAGGGTGAAAAGTGCTAGTTGGTTTACCAAGCTTGACCTCAGGGGGCGTATAACCTTATTCGCATTAAGGACGGGGATGAATGGAAGACGGTGTTTAATACCCCAGAGGGGCATTTTGAGTACCTAGTGATGCCCTTTGGGCTCACTAATGCTTCTTCCGTCGTCCAATCCTTCATGAATGATATTTTCAGGGATTTTGTGGATAAATTTCTGATTGTTTATTTGGATGATATCTTGATTTTTTCCAATGACTGGGACTCTCATGTGAAACATGTTCGGACTGTGTTCCAGATTTTGAGAGAGAATGCACTGTATGTGAAGGGATCAAAGTGTCTTTTTGGCGTACAGAAGGTCTCATTTCTGGGATTCATTTTGTCTCCATCTGTTATTGAAATGGACCTCGGTCAAGGTTCAGGCCATCTGTGATTGGGTCCAACCTACTTCATTAAAGGCTCTTCAGAGATTTTTGGGTTTTGCCAATTTTTATCGTAAATTTATTGGTAATTTCTCCGGTATTGTTAAAGCCATTGACTGATTTGACCAAAAAGGGTTCTGATGTGGTGAATTGGCCTCCTGGGGCAGTGTCTGCGTTTCAGGAACTTAAGCAGATATTCACTTCTGCTCCTGTTCTACGGCAGCCTGATGTTTCTCTACCGTTTCAGGTGGAGGTTGATGCCTCTGAAATTGGGGCAGGTGCCGTTTTGTCCCAAAGAGATCCAGAGACCTCTAAGAGTAACCCTTGTGCCTTTTTCTCTCGAAAATTTTCTCCAACTGAACGTAATTATGACGTGGGTAATCGGGAGTTATTGGCCATGAAGTGGACCTTTGAAGAGTGGAGACATTGGCTGGAAGGAGCCAAACATCAGGTGGTGGTCCTCACGGACCATAAGAATCTGGTTTATCTCGAATCAGCCAAGCGACTTAATCCTAGACAGGCCAGGTGGACCTTGTTTTTCACACGTTTTAATTTTGTGGTTTCTTTTCTTCCTGGCACTAAGAATGTTAAGGCGGATGCCCTCTCGAGGAGTTTCTTTGCGGACTCTCCTGAGTTATCTGATCCTACTGTTATTTTGAAAGAGGGTGTAGTCCTATTGGGAAATTGTTTGTCCCAGACCAGTGGAAGAAGAGTGTGATGTCTGAGATTCATTGTTCCGCGTTGGCTGGTCATCCCGGGATTTTTGGTACCAGAGACTTGGTGAGTCGGTCCTTTTGGTGGCCTACTTTGTCTCGTGACATCAGGGAATTTGTGCAGTCCTGTGGGACTTGCTCTCGCTCCAATCCTTGCTCTCGCTCTAGTGGTTTAATGCCATTACCTGTGCCCAAGAGGCCATGGACCCATATCTCTATGGATTTTATTTCCGACCTCCCTGTTTCTCAGAGAATGACTGTTATCTGGGTAATCTGTGATAGGTTTTCCAAGATGATACATCTTGTGCCATTACCTAAGTTACCTTCCTCCTCCGAATTGGTGCCTTTGTTCCTTCAGCACGTGGTTCGGTTACATGGCATTCCGGAGAACATTGTGTCTGACAGAGGAGTCCAGTTTGTTTCCAGATTTTGGAGGACATTTTGTTCTAAACTTGGTGTTCAATTATCTTTCTCCTCTGCTTTTCATCCTCAGACCAATGGACAAACCGAGAGAACAAACCAGACCTTGGAGACTTATTTGAGATGTTTTGTGTCTGCTGATCAAGATGACTGGGTCTCTTTTTTGCCTTTGGCTGAGTTTGCTCTTAATAATAGGGCTAGTTATGCCACCTTGATGTCTCCATTTTTCTGCAATTTTGGGTTTCACCCTCGATTTTCTTCGGGACAGGCGGAGGCTTCTGTCTGTCCTGGAGTTGACTCTGTTGTGGAGCGAATGCAGCAGATTTGGGACCAGGTAGTGGAGAGGTTGTCTCTCTCTCAGGAGAAGGCCCAACGGTTTGCCAACCGGCATAGGACTGAGGGTCCTCGGTTTAAAATGGGGGACTTGGTTTGGTTGTCCTCAAGAAATATCCCTATGAGGGTTGCATCTCCAAAGTTTAAGCCCAGGTTCATTGGACCTTATAAGATCATGGAGATTCTTAATCCTGTTTCCTTCCATTTGCTTCTTCCAGGGACATTTAAGATCCATAACGTGTTCCACAAGTCCTTATTGAAGAGGTTTGTCGACCCAGTGGTTCCTATGGCTGTGCCTCCTGACCCTGTTTTGGTTGAGGGCAATCTGGAGTATGTGGTTGAGAAAATATTGGATTCTCGTTTTTCTAGACAGAAACTCCAGTATTTGGTTAAGTGGAGAGATTATGGTCAGGAGGACAATTCTTGGGTGTTTGTTTCGGACATCCATGCTAGGAGACTGATCCATGCCTATGACCGAGCTCATCCTGATCGGCCTGGTTGCTCAAGTGAGGGTTCGGTGACCCCTCCTCAAGGGAGGGGTACTGTTATGAATGTGCTAGAGATGGTTACTGAGCAGAGGCTCCCTCTGGTGGTTACAGACAGTACTGAACCTTTCAGCGAGGAGTGGCAATCAGGGATCACGGACTGGTCTGATATAAGGGAGGTTCCCTCCCATGATGGTTGCCGGTGATCAATTGTTCTTGTCTCAATTGTGGTTCCTGGTTCATTTGGAAGTTTGCTGGAGTCTTGCCTGCATCTCCTGCTTTCAGATAAGATATTTTTTGCTTTTCTTTTTGTGCTTGCTTTTTGCATTGTTTTCTGCACTTTTGTGGAAGTCAGCCAGGTCCCCTCCTGGGGCCTGAGCTCCTCACAGTTTATCTGCAGCCACTGTTATTTGCTCATTTGCTTTTTCCTGTTTTTTCAGCGGCTGCGGCTTGGTTTTTGTTCACACTGAGATCTGATTTAGTGGGTGGTGAGATTGTGTGATCTCAGTATTTTTGTAATCAGTATTGTTGGATTTTTGTAGGGTTTTCTGGGTTGCAGAAAGTAATCTCTCCTGTCCTATCCTATTTAGTCAGCTTGTGGCCCCAGCGTTTGCTCAGTCTATTTTCTGCCTATGTTTGTATTTTCATCTTGTCTAACCACCATTATATGTTTGGGGGCTTCCTATTTTCTTTGGGGATCTGCTCCGGGGCAGATAGCTTTCATCTTTCTGCCTTTAGGTGTAGTTATCTCTCAGGCTGTGACGAGGCGTCTGGGATCAACGTAGGAACGCTCCACGGCTACCTCTAGTTGTGTCGTTAGTTTAGGAATCTGCAACCCATCAGTTACCAACATCTCAGGTGTTCCGCTGCCCTGCTGTTGTCCTGTCCTCCTCAGCTACCGAAACATAACAGTCTTGCCTGGCGGAGGGGTAATTAGCTGAATGGGAGCCACTGTGATGATCTTGGCAGGATCGATGATGGACAACGAATCTTCCTCCATCTCACTTGACTGAAGGACCTGAAAAGAGCGTCAGCTTTGGTATTTTTATTCCCGGGACGGAAATGAAGCCTGAAGTCGAAACGAGAAAAGAACAAAGACCACCTGGCCGGTCTGGAGTTCAGTCTCTGGGTTGATTAGATATAAGCCAGATTCTTGTGGTCAGTAAAAATTATAAAGGGATGAACGGCCCCTTCCAGAAGATAACGCCATTCCTCAAGCACCATCTTAATAGCTAGCAATTCTCGATCCCCTATCGAGTAGTTGCACGCCGCAGGAGAGAACGATTTAGAGAAGAATCCACATGGAACCCTGAAGATGTCTTCTGGGAAAGTATCGCCCCGGCTCTCGTGGAGGAGGCATCCACCTCAAGGGAGAAGGGTCTGCAGGCCACCGGTCGGACTGGGGCAGATGCGAAGGCCTGCTTCAGAGTTTGAAAGGCATCCTCGGCCTCCGGAGGCCAGACATTCGGTTTGGCCCCCTTCCGGGTGAGAGTGGAGATAGGCTTGGTCACTGAAGAGAAATGAGGAACGAATTGCCTGTAATAATTTGCGAAGCCAAGGAACCGCTGATTGGCTTTAACACCAACTGGATGATGCCATTTGAGCACAGCGGACAATTTTTCAGGGTCCATCCTCCGTCCTGAGTCCGTGATTATATACCCCATGAAGGGCAGTGAAGTTTGGTCAAACAGACATTTCTCGATCTTAGCATAGAGACCAGTCTCCCGCATGCGTTGCAGGACCAGCCAAACACTTCTCCTGTGGGAGGGTAGATTGGAAGAGAAGATGAGGATCTCATCTAAATAAACCACGACACAGGAGTACAGAAGATCTAGGAAGACTTTGTTAACAAATTCCTGTAACACCGCCGAAGCATTGCAGAGTCCAAAGGGCATGATTAAATATTCGTAATGGCCATCCCTGGTATTAAAGGTGGTTTTCCACTCGTCTCCGGCGCGGATACGGACTAAATT